>JAPDOI010001347.1:0-191729 GCA_029168955.1 Aplectana chamaeleonis
TCTTGATGAGAATGATGCTCCGACTAATGATCAAATCAAGACGCGTCCTATTGTGTCGTCATGTGGAGGCCCCACCGATGGTATAGGCTGGTTTCTGAATCAACTCCTATCACCTCTCCTAAAATTCGTTCCTTCGCACTTGATTAACACAGAGCAGTTTCTGCGAAGTCTGAGCAACAGTGAATTTCCAACGAACGAGGTGCACTGGCAGTTTTGATGTGACAGCGCTGTACACTAACGTGGATACGAACGCAGCGATCGACGCCTGTTTAGATTCTATGCGTCAGCACGAGGAAGACATCCAGCTCTATCATCTGGAATACGGAGATATTGAAGGGTTATTGAAAGCAGCAGTCGGATTCAATTTCTTCCGATTCCATGATGTCGTGTATCGACAGAAGCGAGGCTTAGCCATGGGAAACAGATTGGCGCCACTCTTGGCGATACTCTTCATGGATAGAATGGAAAGAAACTCTTTAACCACGGCAGGGATACTGTACTATGGTCGTTACATAGATGACATTTTCGTAGTGGCAGAATCCCGAACAATGCTGAGTGATGTTTTCAATCGTCTAAATTCCCAAGATGCAGCCATCAGTCTGACAGTCGAAGAGCCAGGAGCAGACCACTACCTTCCATTTCTAGACACGCGTACCAAGATCGAGTCCGGTGACGTCCAAACGATGTGGTACAGGAAGCCGGCTTGGAAGAATATCCTCTTACATGCACGCAGCTGCCATCCGATCTACATGAAAAGAAGTGTCATTCGCAATTTGTTGAACTCGGCTAGGAGACATACATCTGACCGAGAGGAGGATGTGGAAAGGCAATTAGGACAGGTGCTACAACAGAATGGCTACATCGAAGGCAATTTCGATACTTGGCGCCCGTACCATGCTCTGTCCGACACTCCTCTCGTTCTCCCTTTTGTTAGCGAAGAGTTCGCAAAGGACGTAAATGCAGCCGTTCGTAGAGCTGCCCTTCCTCTTCGCCTTGTATTTCGCCCCCCAGCAACACTCCGTGAAATTCTCACTTCGTCACGACCTTACGAGGACCGCTGTGGGAGACCAGGTTGCCTATACTGCACCACTGAAGCACAAATATGCCAGGTCCCGAATACCGTCTATAGGGTCACGTGCCAAATGTGTGGGGAATTTTACATAGGCGAGACTGGGAGGCCCTTGTACAAGCGATTGGATGAACACATGCGAGCTCTCAGATCGCCGGCCTCATACCCGAACAATGCATTCTCGAGACACAGAACACTTAGGCATGCGAACGAAGCCGCACCCGGAATGAATGTCAGCGTGATATGGAAGAATATTCCGGATACGGCCGAGAGAAAGATTAGAGAAGCGCTAGAAATAAAGATGAATGCACCGCCCATGAACAACCGGGAAGAGATGAAGGACGCGATGAGGATGCTGACTATCCGGCACGATGACAGTGGTCACTGAAAATGAACGCCGCTCTGCTCACTCGCTCCTGTAGCACTGCTGAAGCTGGCCGACCACCGAGACGGTTCATCCCTCCCGCCCTAACACCGTGCCGCTGCCGCAGCTGCTAGGTATGCATCGAATGAATATTGTATGTTATAGTTTGTGCAAAATTCCCTACGTGATAACGATTACAGCCGCCCGAAGAAGGGTCTACTACCCGAAACGTTGCGAATAAAGCGGTTGGTCAACATCTTCAACCGCATACCGAGCTTCGAAAACATATCTTGATAACATTAAGGGCAGTGTCCACGATGAAAATCCGTTTTCTGTTTTTTTGCCTATCTTGAAAACGGTCCCATTCTGATTCCAGTGATGTTTCTGGAATCGTACAAGACCTTCCGGGAACGGAGTTATGGTCCCTCAAAAATTGAGCTAGGGAAGCATGATGGACGAGTTGTCCGGGTCTTGTAACTTCCGTCTTTTGCAGCCAATGTATGCGAGCTAACCTGAGTAAAGAGAAAAGTTGAGAATAAAGGGAAGAACGGGGCTGTTGATAGGAAACCATCTATCATCTCACGTTCTCGCGTGTTCCATTGTTCACGTCGAGGGGCGGAAAGGGGCCTGACTTGCCCAAAGCGGCGGGGTTAGCCCACTTTTCTAAGCCGTTTTGCGGCTCCTGGGTTGTGAAGTTTCTCTACAGCTCACGGACTATCTTCACATATTGACTAGGAACCCTTGGTTTTCCAGTGCTGCAAAAACCGCTCTTGTTTCAACGGAGTTAAAACCCTTCTTCAAGTCGTCGAACGTGAGGCAAAGCGGAATGTTGCACTCTCGCGACACTTCAGTAAGGCTCGCTACAGTGTGGACGTAATTGATCGTGCTGAATCCTTTTCGGAACCCTATGCGCTCGCATGGCTGTCCTTCGTCTAGCGTCCTGTAGATCCTGTTGTGAATGACATGAGTGAACAACTTGTAGACAGCAAACAGCAGACAGATAGGGCGTTAGTTGCCAATGTCTTGTACAACTCCTTTTTTGTACAACAACAAAGTTTTGGTGGTCTTAAAGGCAGTGGTCGCGATCAAATATGCTTGTCTTCTTTCCTCTCTAAACCCTTTTCTGGGCTTCGAGTAGTTGGACCTGAAAGAAAAATCGCGAAAAAACCGCTGTTTTAGGCCAAATTTGAAGCCTGAACTTTCTTGTCTTCTGATGATGGCCTAGCCCACCCTACATCATCGGCATGGATGATCTCTACTATAAAGAACATTAGCTGACTTGGAATTCAATATCATTCAATGAGCATTACTCGTCTAGTCAAAAAAAAATTGACTGAAATGCTTGCTTTCATTGTCTAATTGTTTTTATTAGGTAAATTTGCATGTATTTCTTCCTCTGAATGTCGATGATTTTTGACTGCTCGGCATGAGACTGTGACCTTTTGGGCGGCGCTGTGCACGTGCGCACGAACTGGCATCTCTGGGCCCTAGAAACTCTAATTCAAGCCCGTTTTTCACCGCACAACCTTCCTAGTTTTTCAGCTGTCTTCGATCTAAGCTGACTTTTGTGGTTTTTCCAATGACGTTTTTCATCGTGACCACTGCCTTTAAACTGAAATGGTGCCTTGCATTCCGATAGGTAACGAGTGAAAATCCGTGCCAGCGTGTGAATGAGAGCCGGTGGACCGGTGGGAATAAATAAATAAATAACAAAAATACACGCATGAGAATGTGCGCGCTCACTGGTGCTTCTGCGCGTTTTTTTTTCCGCTGGAATACGACATAGAAAATTCTGCGCGCGCCAACTAATAGTTTCAGATTGATTTTTCGCATTCTGCCAACTCTCATACTTGTAAACTATATCACTATTTGCCCGCCTCCATTCGTGCGAGTTCGCACGAGCTGTTCTCTATCCCGTTTTGACCTTCTCCCACACACTGGCGTATCCCACAGTTGCATACGCCCTCGTTGTACGATTTATGATTGTGCTGTAAACATCAATATTCAAGTCACTATAACAGGTTTTGGGAACATGAAAAATTGCCTTCAATTGAAATATATGTACACAATGATATTATCAAAGACTAACCGCTTTTGAAATTAATTGAAAACTAAACTACATGATAAAATCTAAACCAAAACACTTCGGGTTAGCGCGGTGACTACGAAATTCAAATCCACTTTCGCGCTGAAACCTATTGTAAACAGAAAATAAACTCGATTCAGCGAGGCTTTTAAGAATTCCTGAAAAGAAGTCTGGAAAATCGAACAAAGTTCTATTTTTGAAGGCACAGTCCAAGCTCAGGAGCGAAATCTGAGATTTTCGCACATTTGCGAAGTAGACCCATCCTGTAAAAGGCGTCATTCATAGTCCTCACCGCAAGCGCGGTACGCGCGTGACGCGTGGGACAACTTTCATAGTCCGCAAGCGCCGCCATGGCGGCGCCGCCCATTTTGCCGTTTCAATCAATACTTGCTTCTCGATCTGAGTCCACTCCAACATTAATAATTCTGGCACTATCCTGCGCTACCGCATACGCTAATGCAAGCTAGGAATTTCTGTGCATGTCACAGTAAAGGCCCCACTTTTACCCGCATCGCCATGGCGGTGCCGCCGGAGATATCATAGTGGCTTCCCGCTCGTCCCGCGCGTGCCGCGCGGTGAAAAGTTTCATAGTCCACCGCTCGTCTCGCGCGTAATGCGCGTGCCGCGCTTGCGGTGAGGACTATGAATGATGCCTAACTTAGGCGCGAGTTCTCAATTGCTCCGAAGAATGGGAGGAAGCCACCGTGGGGCACCCACATCAGGAAGCCACTTTGGCAAGCCCCTTTTTCAATCTTTCGAGCTCGACAGTGGCAAGATGAGCGATGGTTTTTGATCAATAGCCCCGTTCTTCCTTTCATTATCAGCCTCTCTCTTCGTTCAGGTCGGCTCGCATACATCGTTTGCAAATGACGGAAGTTACAAGCCTCGGACAACTCGCCCACAATGTTTCCGCAGCTCAATCTTTGAGAAAAAAACTTTCCCAGTTGGTGGATAATTATAGGCCAGTTAAGATAACCTAAACTTTTCGTGGAATCTCCGAAAAAATTTCAAAACCGGAAAACTTTCAGTCGTTCCCAGCAATCGACATGCGTGAATAGCAGATAGATCTGTAGTAACAAATTCAGTGGAAGGCATCTATGACCGTGAAAAGTACATGGAGCCAAAGGTAGTTTGTAATGTGATTTATTTCGATTTTTCGAAGGCTTTCGATAGGGTGAATCACTAAACACGCTGTCAAAGCTCGTGATACTGGTAATCCGTTTACTACACCAATTTTGGATGAGGAACTATCCAAAGCAGCATAGTTCTCAAATCAAAGTGGAATACGTTTTTGCTCCAGCGGATTGGTCGGGTAACTACGCCCCCAGAAGGCAAATTGGTACTCTCCTAGACGGGGGGTCATCCAGTAATCAATACAGAAATGAAATGAACCACCTCTCAGTAATGCTATTAATCGAAGTATTTCTATGGTTTTCATAACAACAATGATTGATAGCAGTATCAAGCATCTTTCATCAGAGTTTTTGTTCATTTATGAATACATAGATCCTGCTCAGGCAAACTGATATTAGCAAGGGACTAGCAAAAGTCCAGTCTCCGCCCCATTTTCTACGATGCAGGCTCAAGGCCGATCAAGGGAGCACTGCTGCTGGGTGTGTGGTCGCACGTGATTGGTCGGGGGCGTGTCTGTCCATTAGAGATTTAGACTCCCTTGCTGATTCGGAATGACCACCGCTCGACATCTACTCCCTTGCTCTTGCAGCGCTAGACGAGGCATCGCGATGATGTCGTAACCCCACCCACTCTGCGCTGTGATTGGTTCAATGAGCACACTTCCCTTGCTGCTGTCACAGTTCAGCCCCCTTGCTGATTCCGGAATTTGGGGAGGTATCCCCCTTGCTAATATTGTTTCGAAACAGCCAATAGGAAGAGTACATTTCCCTTGATGCTGTTGTTTCTACTATTACCTTGATACTCCCTTGAACTTGCAACGCTCTCCCTCCCATGACTTCTGGCCCCTTGATGTTGGTAGAGGGGTCCCGCAGCGAATTAGGATTTGCGATTCCCTTGCTGCTGGAGTAAACCAAAAAAATCGATGATATGCGCCATTGATCAGCGTCGTGTGATGTCATCCTGTTCTAATCAATCTTCTTTCGTTCTAATCTTTGATTTTCTCTAATATTTCTGAGCGAATCCGATTTCGATAAGTTGGCGTGTGAATGCTCAGTTTTGTGGACATCCATATAGCTTCCATAACCCATTTAGTTCAGAACAAAGTAGTTTGATTTTAATGAAGTGATTTATACGGCTTGAATTCGCAGAACTGAATTAGGGTGCTACGGCGGCGAGAGGGGGGGGACGCTGTGACATCGTACGTCACCACGCCCATTTTCCCGCGCGGCAACGACTTTCCTGATTCTGGAGGGGATGGGAACAACGGTTACGAGCTTAAAGTGCGCTGCGGCACGGTTAAATGGACGTGGCCGAATACAGTAGCCCCCCCTCGCTGCGATAGCTTTATAATCGTGTCAATGTGTCTAGTCGTGTCAATGTCTTGTCTTGACTTGTCTTTCTGTTGACACGACTGGACCTGTCAACTGACGCTTCTTGAAAACTCGAAGTGCACTCGGTTCCGTCCGCATACTCGACTTCGTTGATCAACCACTCCTGATGTCTTTTTCTTTTTTCTTGTCTTTTTGCTGCAGCCTCCGTCTGTCCTCCACTCTCTCGCCGTCTCTGACCCCCGTTCCGCATCAGCACGCGCAGGAGTCATGAGAATTTCGCGGTTTTACAGTCTATGGGCCTTAGCATAGTGGCAAATCTGCGAGCGGGCGAGCAATGATGAAGGAGTCATGAGAATTTCGCGGTTTTACAGTCTATGGGCCTTAGCATAGCGCAGGAGTCACGAGAATTTCGCGGTTGTACAGTCTATGGGTCTTAGCATAGTGGCAAATCTGCGAGCGGGCGAGCAATGACAAAATTGGGATTCACTATTC
Organism: Aplectana chamaeleonis; assembly: GCA_029168955.1. Classification (NCBI taxonomy): domain Eukaryota; kingdom Metazoa; phylum Nematoda; class Chromadorea; order Rhabditida; family Cosmocercidae; genus Aplectana; species Aplectana chamaeleonis. Next base: position 6,477 of record JAPDOI010001347.1, read on the forward strand.
TTTTGAAGCAATAAGGGCTCCCACACGCACACTGGGTCTCACCCTCTTGGAGGTTTCAATCCCCCACCTCAAAACCGGGGAACACCCTGCGGACATGGACGAGTTACACCCCGCAGCCGCCGTGACGGTTAGCTGCGAGTAGCCCGAAAATATATAAAAACAGTATCCGCGAAAAGGCTATGTCAATACTTATGCTTATGATATCTATACTTGTGGTATCTGTGAACGATTGAGAAATATGTAGTATTCTTCTTTTCTGTAGTATAAATCCCAGTCATACTTTGTTTCACTTGTTCTTTGATCTTTGCTCTTGCATTGAAAGTTAACCAAGCTTGTGCAATGTGTGGTTGTGTACCTTCGTTGTGGTACTTTATTTCACTCTTGCTCTTTGTTGTTTGTTTTTACATTAAAAATTAACCATGCTTGTGTAATGTGTCCATGTAGGTCAAAGAGGATGATCGAGGTCTCATCGTATAGTAAGATCCAATCTAGTGACAGGGGCACGATAAGAGCTCTTTTTCTGAACAGGCGCTAAAAATCCAAATAAAAGCATCAAGGGAGACGGAAAATTTTCTGCAAGGTAAGAGAAGCATGGAGAGGTTAGGGCTTTGAACTAGTTGGGGGGGCACTCGAGAAAATGAAATAATTCATCCATGAAAATGAAAATTTGTGCTGAGATCTGATGCTTGATAGCGTTATCAGTCATTGTTTTCGTAAAGACTCAATGAAAGTACTTCAATCTCTGTAAGCGGTATCAATCATTCTCCAACTGAACCCTGGGTGCACCCCCGTAACTAGTTTCATGCCGAGATTAGACATGACCTCCCTTGCTAATATACTATAGCTTTTGAACACCCCTTGCTAACCGAGGATGACCCCCTTGCAAAAAATTGCGAGTCTTTGCAGGCCCCTTGTATTTGGAACATAGCCCCCTTGCTAAAATATACGACTCGAGAATTTTTCCCCTCTCTTGAAGGCCCATGCAAGGGGCCTGTGAACACCCAGGGAACCCCCCTTTTTCACCACCAAGGAAATGACTTAACCCTTGCGCCTGTCCTGCTAGCCGCTTGCTGATACCGAATTGCCTGAGTGGGTCCCCGCCCCCCCGCCCCTGTCTAGGATAGAGCCGGTAAATAATACGGGTATGCTCGGAACAAAACAAGTGGTGTTTAGTTCTAACTTGCAACATGTTCTAACGCAACATAACGCGATAAACGTATTCAAACAGACTGCGGGTAACTTGCGGTGATAGTAAATTATAATTCTCTCTCTGCGGCGACCTGAGCGGTGCAAGCTGCTTTCTTTTACTTCTCTTCTGATTGCTTGTGCAGGAATCACTACGGCGCCAACTGTAAGTTTGTCGGTTTGGTCAGGTTATGTAGGTATTGTTGATAGTAAAGAGAATTACTGGGCAAGATCGAGATAGCGAGGGGAAAGTGCGAGAGAGACGGCAGTGGCAATGAACGCCAGACGAGGAGAGAGAAACGGGAAGTGTGTCCTGCCAGCCTGCTCTTAAATTCAAGCGGGCTGCGTTTGGCTGGAACGGTATCCGGGTCTCCGAAAATGGGTAGAAAATGACGTTCGTTACCAACCAGCAACTCGTTCTACTCCAAGTTTTCGCACCCGGATGTCGGCATTTGCATTTTCATCTTCCTTTGGGCATTGCTTAGGGGAGGGTGAAAGCGGAAGCATCCTCTCCTGAAATCTTTATTGTTTGATTGAGATTGGCATAGCTTCCTTTTCAGTTCGCTTAGAATGTTCTTTGCTCTTTCATAGAACCGTGGTGTCCTTTTTGTTGAGGATGTTGCTAGGATCTCGTTCTCGTCATATGTATTCTCTTCAGTTTAATCAGCGAGTTGCTTATCTTCTTTCTGTTGTTTTGAATGATATGATAGCGTTGCAGCGAGCGAAAATAGGGGGCAGTTGAGTCCAATTATTACGCGTGTGAATCTGTAGGTGACGATGTTAAGTGTCAGTGGTTCTAGGGGATTGCGTTGCCAGATAAATAGGGTAGCATTTCTGTCCTTTGAATGAAGAGGAACTTGTAGAAAAGCTCTTTCAACTTCGCTAGAAATGGCTGTATTATCTCCGATTCTGAAGCGAGGCAAAACATCACACATCTTCGGAAGGAGAAGTCCCACCGTCGCCAAAGGATCGAGAGTTATGCTGAGGTAAGCTGTTTTTGAGGTGTGGATGGAGTGAGAATCAACATTCTAAAAGATAAATTATTGACCAAAGTAGAGGGCTAGTGAATGGTTCCATGGGAGTCGTCACGAGCATCGGCTCCATTGAAGTAGGAGAAGCTGAAGAGATTCAAGTTAGCTAATGTTTCGTCACCAGCACATGGGAGTCTTTTACCTTCTTCTATGATGATTATTTTTCATTTGCTGGACATGTTCGACGAGAGTGAGGAGACTGTCATCAAGGTCACGGTAGACTTTGACGACATGTACTGGAGCAGCATCATAACCCGTACCCAGTTTACTCTCGTCTACGGTATCACAGTTCACAAGAGCCAAGACCTCTCACTAGTTGCGATCATGGTGGACCGTCTAGGCTAGTTCTGTCCGGGCATGGGGTCGGAGCGGACTCATGTGTTGTGGCCTTGAAATTATTGCTATTATAAACGTGGGTCTTCTAAATCTGTTTTGGTGTTTAGGTGATTGGCCCTCCCGCATCAAGAGACCCAAAGAACTTAACATCATTGGCCTTCTTGTTAAGGCCTTTGTCGTAAGCGAACCGTCCAAAGTGGAGTACGTGAGACTTCGAGCCCTAAGTTCAGTTACAGAACGCCTTCCGATTGATATCTTTCCTGCTCAGCTGAAGAGTGCCTAGCGAGAACAGCTTCAGCTCTTTATTCACTGTTTCCTGAAAAATTCTATCTCTTATGAAGACGTTGGAGCAATTAAACTTTATTTTGGAAAGAGAGTAACTTGCCCGTCTCCTCGTCTCTTACTGAATTCGAAACACCTCACCGCCACAGTCAATGCGAGGCTGCTCTCTCATTGATTGCAACAAGAGTACCGTCGTAAACAAAATACACCCGCGTAAATGCACGCCAGTGACCACTTTGCCCAAGGGGTTTACTGTTCTTGCCTCTGAATGCTCGAAAGGTATTGGATGGAACGCTCGGTTTTTAACTCGCGATGGAACATATCAGATGGAATGTGGTTATGACACAGTGCAAACTGGCAACAGAAGTGGGATCCTCCTCGACAATCCCAGAAGTAACAGCTGCTTCCTCAACTCTGCAGTCCAACACTTGAGAAACTCGAGGGGTCTTCCTAACTTAATTCATCCAGATGCTCGGCAGTCAGAACAGGAGATCGCTAACATTCTAAAAAGATGGAGATGGAAGTTCAGCACAATGGCGCTGCAGGTTACTTCAACGAGGTTGCAAACGGGCTGTTCCACCCACAGCAGCAGAACTGCACTGCCGAACTCTTGCCCTTCCTGATCGGACAACTGTTTACTTCTAATCTCTAGGAGTAGTTTGTGACAGTCTTCTCCTCCGAGAGTGTATGTGCCAGCTCTGTAGTCACATGGATATAATCGCCCCAAAAAGCACAATCTCGTCGAACTGCCTCTCCAAAAATACCTCTTCACAGTCTCGACCTCGTTCGAGCCTTTCCTATAGGCGCACTGCTATCAGAAATGCCAGCAGTACATGTCTCACTTCGAGAAATGCATGCTCCTGCCCTTGGACAACTAGCGCCACATGTTGTAGAGCTTGCACCTTCCCACTGAACCAGAAGCCATTGACTGCACTCAGTTTCTAAGTAATTTCTCTCTCACAGTCAACGATCAAGCCAGTGGATGTTATTTAATTTTTCGATCATTTATTTTACCCTGAGCCCCTATACTTAAAATGTAGACTTGAATTGTGCGTAATTTCCTTATCTGAGCTTGTAACTAGGTGATATAGGCTTCGTCGGCCTAGGCGATGTAGGGTAAATGGAAATCCATTCAGACTAACTACTCGTATTGGATGATGTTTATCTATCTATTCATTTACTGACCACGTGGATTTATGTGTATCATAAGCGATAGATTTTAGCAAAACATAAGGAGTAGAGGACAAATAGTTTGGTTAGAATAGAGCAGACACAGGCACAGACAAACTGTATTGAAATTTTGTAGACTTAATTTTACTAGGTTACAAAAATTCCATCAGCAGGTGAAAAAAATACAATGTTGGCACGCATTTGATACCTACCATATACCTACCATCTTTAAAGATGTCTCTGGCGAGGTCCAGCACTTCCCGGCTGCAGTCTCCGCTTCTGGTCTTACGCAAGTCCTTTACATTGCGCATATAAAGTACCACGGTGGATGGAAAACTATCAATGATGCCCACGCTACCGACTGTAATGGTATCCCTTCTTGTGAATGGAGTACGATTTTTTTAAAAAAGATGATCGAAGATCCCCCGTTTTGAGACCGGTGTGTCGTCGGCGTTCATCGGGCCCTGTGTTCCAACTGTTTACGCGTATATTTTTATAACATAGTCAGGACGCTATTATGACAAACGAGGATTCCACAACGGAAAGAAGTGCTCACGGTAATGAATGGCCGTGACACCAGCTGTTATGGGAACCCTTGTCAATGGCGTACCACTTTTCTAGAGCAGTAATCAAAGGTACCTCGTTTTGAGGTCGGTGGTCCGTCGCAGTCTGTCAGACCCTGTGTTTCAATTGATTTGGCATATGTTCTTATCACATATTTAGGACGCTCTTATGACATATGAAGATCCTGCAATGGAAAGAAGAACCGAGTAACTTGCATCTGATCTTGCGAAGCAAAACAGATATGGAATTTCTATTTGCTTCAGGATCGACCAGCACCTTGACGCAAAGACTCTATTAGCCTCTTTTTATGTACACATATCTTCGACTGCGCTTCTCTGTGATAATTGTGCGCACATTAAGGTGATAGCTGGAGTGCACCTGAAAGGGATCATGCATCACGTGAGTCTTTCTGGATGGCCGTATGACCTAGTGCGGATATCCTAGCTCGTGTGGAACATGACTGTAGATCACACGTGGTCCGTCCCCGAGTAGAAAGCGAGTCGAAAACATCCGCGGGAGCTCTTTATGATCCCAGAAAATTTAAATAACCTCAAGTTTGTGTCACGAGGGGTTCGAAATTTCGAGATGTTTTTTTACAGACCGACTATAAGAACTTTGGGGCCCGGATACTTCATTTCTGTTGGCAGCCGCTTCTCCCCCAAGTCCTTTTAGAGAGATCCTACCATCGGCCCGCGTCCTTAGGCGTGTACTAATAGACATAGCTAATTTTGAACTCATACTGATCGTTTACTCATACTCAGAAATTATCCCATCATCAATTGTTCATCCCTATCCATTGTGCTGTTTTTATTTGTGTAATAGATGAACAATGGTCTTACCATTGTGTACTGTTCTAGCACTTATAGTTAGGGTTTTATCTATTCTTGCAAACTTGCTCATATATTCATTGACTTGAAACGGAAATGGGTGGATAAGGTTCTACGCGGTTGTGGCTGAACCCACCCAAATCGACGAGCCCTCGACTAGCGTAATGAAGAATCGCTGGCCGAGTTGCATGTCGGTTTGTCGGCCCCGTTGCTGGTCAGTGTGCCGCTACGATAGCGCAGGACTACCTTGCAGCACGTGGTTTTAAAATTAAATGTTGCAGCACGTGCTTCTGCGATGAAATTTAGCAGCGTGTGCTGCTGTGTGGAGCACGTGCCCTTGCTGTATAGCTTTTCGATGGGTGTGGTCACTCGAGTTGAATGCACATTAGACACGCCTTGAATGCGGCGATTTTCTGAGAATATGAAACATCTGCTGCTCTACCACCCACACAGAACACCGTCATTGATTCATCGTATATAAAATCCCACCTGGTGTTATGGCATAGCTGAGCTGTTTGAGATGCAACACGTAGAGTTCGAACTCCTTAGGGCTCTGTTCGAGCAGTTCAGGCTCTTTTTGGGTTTTCTCACGCTCCGTTGCCCCATGGTCAGTCATGTTTTTCCTAATATGAAATCAAGTTCGGATGTCGCTAAACAACTGCAAAGACCATACTTACCAAGGTAGATTGCCGATGAGCATTTCAACAAGCATATAGAATAGGGACCATAGATCATCCTGTCGACCCTGCTCCTCTCTAGAATGAGCGTTGACTGAGCAGTACCGTGTGGTGCCCCTGGAGACTTTGCATTATGCACGAAGAGTCTAAATGAGGAGAATTCTCGTTTCCCACCTGAACTGGACGGTTCTTCGCGGGTTTCGTAGTATCGATTTGCCGTCCTTACCCTGCCTCTAAAACATGTAATTCTTAGGTGGGCTAGGAAAACGTGCAAGGTTTTCGTGACATACGTACTCTGTAGGAACGAGCTAGACCAAAATCGAGTATGTAAATCAGCCTCTCCTTCGACGTTCCTGGCTCTCCGATGGCATAGTTGGACGGCTTTACGTCACGGTGAATATAGCTGAACAGATCACTTTATTTTGTGATCCAGTTTTCTCATACAAACCAAAAATTTTCAGATGAATTTCAATTAAGAAACATTGAACATACCCAGCACGATGGACCTCCCACAGTGAGTCAAGTGCTTGTACTCCAATAACGATAGTGGTAAATAGGGTGAACTTCTGAATATATTATGTACGAGCGAACAACTAATTGATGTATATTAGCTGCTGACGAGCGGACTGTCATGCCGACAGATTCGAGTTAGTCGACGCTCGTCTTAGATTAAGTGTCGCACCATCAACATTCTGCCTTTTTGGAAACTTTGTTTCCAGAAATCGCGGCAGCCGGTATTTTCATGATTTTTAAGAACTGTCGATGCAATTTTTTGTATAAGGGATTCCGAAAACAACTTTCCAAAACACCCATCTTCAAAGGTTTAAAATTTAATCGTGAAAAAATGTTATCTACCGAAATGAAATAGGCTACAGGATCAGGAAAATATTGTTCCAATCTGGAATCAGTTCTCGATGCAGAATTTAGCGAGAATGACCTTCACTAGGTGTCTATTATGAAAGGCAGCAAAGTTACGAGCGAAAACCCGGTAATTTTTCAAATTCAATTCCAAACAGTTCACAAAAGCATTGTGCCTTCAGGACGGCACAAAAGTTATATAGGCTATTGAGTCTTACAAGGCGGCTCTTTCGAAAAATATTAATCTTTGAAAGCTAATAAATTAGAAAATCCAAAAATGGAAGATTAAGAGAATGTTCAACTTTAAAGCCACATGTTTGACGGGAATCTTTACTTTTTTCACTCCGGAATCCTAAACGACCTCCACCTCTCAAACTGTTGGCTTCATCCCGACAAACCTTTGCCTAAAGGTGAGTAGCGGTTCACTACTAGCTTCACATCATCAGTGTCTCTCCGAGCTTAGTGCGAATTCCGGAAGTTACGCTAAGGAAGCCCGCCAACCCCAAGGCATTCTAAGTGGACTTCCAGTATGTGAGAAATATGTTCTTCGTTTGTTGTTGTCGAATTGTTTTACACACACACATTTTTCTTTGTGTTCTGTCATTAGAATTTTAGCATAAGATACTGCGTTGCAATATCGGTTTTAATCGACTTCTGATGGTACTGCCTTGAATCTGGCACCCATTGTATGTTCACGACTGAACGCAAAGAATGCTTTTTTTCCACTTTCATAGGAAGTTAGCAACCGACCTGAGTGGGGATAACCTTGCGGATGTCGCTCACCGAAGGTCCTAGTAGTGTCATGATCATGAAGTTGTAATTGTCGAACTGAAGTTAGCAGGATGAATGGTGACTCGTTCATCCCGGATGGAGATGCAGCCACCGTGCATGAAGGCATCGTTCACGGTGAGGCATAGACCAACTACAGTTTACCGCAATGTTAAAAGGACATGGTGCGGTTGCACCCAAACACTAATAATAATAATAATAATAATAATAATAATAATAATAATAATAATAATAATAATAATAATAATAATAATAATAATAATAACCATAATAATAATGGCTTGACTTAATCGGTTGGCTTTCGCCTGACGCGGTCATTCCGCATCTTCACCGAGGTGTGCCGTCCCAGTAGTCAGCCGTGTCCATTTTTCACGGTCTTCAGCCACAATTTGAACACATTCCATCCAGCTGTCACTATTCCATTTCCTGCGAAACGAAACATCGCGCCTGAACTGTCTTTCGATGCCGAGTGACTTCAAATCCTCTTTAACCACATCCGTCCAGAACTTTCGCCTACGCCCAGGTGGCCGTTTCCAGACAGGATTTGGAAGCATTTTTAAAGCGTGTTGTACGAGACGATCCGGCGTTCTTCTTACAAGTATGTATACAAGTATCCTTAGTATATGCCCGAGCAGTCGAAGTCGACTTTCCATTGCTGCTTGAGATGGCGTTAGGAGACGCTGGCACCTCCCTCGTGTCAAGCGTTGATGTACTGCGTCGATTTCCTTGTAAAGGTCTTCGTTATGGCATACACGTGGCCAGAAATATCCAAGCAAACGCCTAAAAAGCTTCCTCTCCGTGCAATCCAACCTTTCCATCTGCGTCTTCGGTGCTGCCCACGTCTCCGATCCGTACATCATGATAGGGCGAATAGCGGATAGGTAGACGCGCAACTTGACTTCCTTCGCGATGGTGGTAGACCACAAACACTTGGTTAGAGAATTAAATGCAGACGTAGCTTTCGCACATCGTTGTCGAATATCCGCTGCATAACTACCATCGTTCTTCAGCAAACAGCCCAAATAACAGAAATCGTCCACCAGTTCGATACGTTGTCCGTCCACACGAACTCCCGTTGAAGGCCTCTGAGAGACCCACATCTGCTTGCATTTGTCGGGACGAAGACGAAGTCCATAGGCTGCGGCATACTCCGAAACGAGGTTCACAATCCGTTGCAGTTTTGCGTTGTTTTCAGCGAATAACACAATGTCGTCGGCGTACTCCAGGTCGACAAGGGAGCGTCCTGATGGTGTTAAGATCACGTCCGCAGGAAACTGTTCTGCAACTCTACGCATGATGTCATCAACGGCGATGTTGAAAAGAAAAGGTCCTGCAACGGCTCCTTGCCTTACTCCTGCTTCCACCTCGAAAGCTGACGTAAATCCGACGGGTGTACGAACTGCTGCTGTTGTTCCTTTGTTCATGTCCTCGATTAACCGAACATACTTTTCCGGGACTCCATCCGCTCGCAGAGCATTGAGCAATCGATCACGATGAGGAGAGTCGAACGCGGCTTCAAAGTCCAAAAAAGCAAGCTGTAATGGCTTTGAAAACCGCTGCCACGATTTGATTACTCTTCTCACGACGAACACTTGGTCGATGGTCGATCTTCCAGGTCGAAAACCGGCTTGCTCATCTCTGATCGTTAATTCACGATGTTTGATAAGTCGCTCGAGAATGATACGTTCTAAAACCTTGTACATGACACGAAGTAGAGAGATTCCTCTGTAGTTCTTAGGATCCGTGACGGATAGCTTCTTGTGAAGAGGTACGATGATCGCATGTCTCCACGAATCGGGTATCCTTTCGCTCATCCATATAGCACGGATGGTGTTGGTCATTTCACGAATCCCAGACGGAGGAAGAGCTTTCAGCATTTCAGCAGTGATGTTGTCATCTCCACCTGCCTTTCCACTCTTCATTTTCCGGACACAGTCCAAAACTTCAGACTCAGTCGGCGGTTCCTCACTGACATCGTAATGTGCTCTCTGAACATGCGGGAGCTCTGGTACTGACGGCGCTGGACGATTCCGTAGTGAACTGAAGTAATCCTTCCATAATGGCAGCGTCGCATCACCAACTGCAACTCCATTGGTAGTGTTGAGGACAGGAGAACATCTCTTCATCTTCCCGCTATACTGTCGCAGCAACGTGTAGGCTTTCCTCGGATTCTTCTCCTCCCAAGCCTTCTCGAACTCCTTAGCTCTACCCGTCCACTCTCGTTCGCGGTCCTTTTGAAGCTGCCGACGCAACTTCCTCCTCAGACGCTTCTCCTCCAAGAAGTTTCCTGCAGTTCGGAGAGCACACACTCTGTTGTAGGTAGATGTAGTTTCTTCTGAGACGTAGGCGAACTTCTTCTTAGGCTGTACAACCGGGAGTGCCTCTTTCGAAGCGTCCTGGATGCACTTGACAAAAGAATCCGCGTCGCAAAGTTTCTTCTTAGTCCGTACTCCGATGTGAATAGAAACGCGTTGTCGAAAATTCCTTCTGCACTCTTCATCTCTGAGACTTGTCATGTCAATCCTCTGGAGAGGCTGAGCCCCTCGTTTCCTCTTATGAATCCTCGCAGTGAAGTTCAACAGAACAGGACGGTGATCCGAATCGAATGCGACATCCCACACAGCTCTAGACCTTCGAATGTCCGATACTGGAATATTCCTCGTCAGGACATAGTCAAGCTGTAGTTTCAAAATTGTCATCTTCCGCTTCCGCTGCTCTTCTAGAGATAGCCGGGTTGGTCCCTGCCACGTAAGCTGATGGCGGCGATGATTCCTCTTGAATGTCGATGCAATAATCAGACCACTGCGTTCACAAAAGTCGACAAGGCGGTAGCCATTGTCCGATGTTTGCTCCACTGGGTAGAACCATTTACCGAGTACTTCGGATTCCTGATCAAGTCCCATCTTCGCATTTGCGTCAATCCCCACGACAACAGCATGTTGACAAGGTATCCTGGCCAGCAACGTATTGAGTTCCTCATAAAACGCATCCTTCGAATTGTCTTCGGCGGTTTCAGTGGGCGCATGAGCACTCACTAGCCACAGATTGAATCCTCTGTGATCCCGCAGTCGTACGAATGCATTCCGACACGACGTTGAGCCGAACTCCTTGACCATACCATTGAAATCCTTCCTTACAGCTATTGCACAGCCTCCCACTCTCCTATCGTCAGCGTTACCGCAGTAGATGGTGTACTCTCCGACGCTGATGACGGGTCTATCTCTGAGGCGGGTTTCCTGCAAAGCAGCAAACGGTGCATGGAAATAGCTCAGAAGCCTGGATAGCGCAGTTTTTCGGATATCACTCGACAGCGATCGACAGTTCAGGGTGGCGAAATTGTGGCTTGTGGCCAAAGACTCCATGACTCCTTAGGTACGGATCCTAAGGTGTTATGGACCAGAGGCCTTGGTGTGCCGGACGGCGACACCTTTATGCAATGTGCGGGATACTTTCGCGATATAGTTGTGCACGCTATATCGCTCGAACGTTCCCTGTGTACACTCAAACGTCTGCTGGGTTCAGTAGAAGCAGGGGCACCAACGAGCAGGTACCAACGGACTTGTATACACACCCCCATAATAATAATAATAATAATAATAATAATAATAATAATAATAATAATAATAATAATAATAAGAATAATTTATTACGTTTTTTAAAGACAAACGTGAGATAACTAGAGAGAGAGAAAAAAAATAATACTGTCAACCGCAATCTTATTCAAAAACAATCTTGGCCTTAGCGAAACGCTTGAACTGTGCTAAAAAGGGAGTAATAGGTTGTATTCCATGTCTCAAGGCGACGTATGCGGAGCCCGCTCGACAAGTAAAACTAAAAGCTCTAATGTTCGACCTTGGTTTACGATACGAATTTTTTACGGAATCGCCTCGTGTCCGTGATTTTTAAAGAGTGAAGAACGGTGAAAAATCAGCTTTCACGACTCTGGATATCATTTTGAATACCATGCACACATCTCTCAGTTTACGACGTGATTCTAAACTGACCAGTCTCAATAAACTATTCCTCATCCTCGCACTAGGGATTTCTGGATAGGAGAAACCTCGAGAGCGAATTAGCAGCTTTCTCGTGAAATTGTTCTGAGCTTTTTCAACCAAGGCAATGTCCTTCTTCTTGTAAGGACAGAAGACTGTTGTTCCTGTCTCAAGTATCGGCCCGACATAGATTTTACAGGCTTTCAGCAAAATTTCCTTATTTTTTGTAGACAACGCTTTGAATATTTGAGAAGTGCGCGCATGCGCTTTTCTACTTATTATTCTAAGGTGTTCTGAGAAATCCAGCTCATCATAATATTAGAAACCTAGATCCTTGACAGACCGAACCACTGATATGCACTGCTCATCAATTAAATAGTCACAAACCTCGTCAGAAATTCCTAGCCTCATGACTGCGGTCTTTTCAGGGGCAAGGGGAGTTCCCACAAACGGGACCATATCACCACTTGGTTGATTGCATGCTGCAGAGCAGCTCTATCTTCACAGTTAACTACTTCTCGTAAATGTTTATGCCATCAGCGAATTGTTTCATAGCAACGTTAGGCCCCACTGTTTGAGAGAGATCCGAGGTGTAAATCATAAACAATAGAGGCGAAATCACACCACCTTGCGGCACACCACTTGTGACATTCCTACAAGATGAGAATTCTGACCCTACTTTAACCTGGAATGTTCTACCAGTCAAAAACTCTCCGAGCCATTTGCAAATTATTGGATGTACTTTCAGTTGAGATAGCTTGTGCAATAACTTGACATGACTAACTCTGAGAAAAAACACTTCGAAGCCCGAACAAAACTACGGTGGAAGACGCCAGATTCCATTATCGATTAACAGCACAGCTGATTTTCTGTGTAAGTTACATGTTTTCCTGTTCGTTTCGACATTATTGTTGTTTCTAACTGTTTAAATATTGCGAATAGAGACTATTCTTAGTGCGTAAGGAAAATAAGCCGTTTGTTTGGGCTTCGAAGTGTTTTTTCTTCAAAATTCTGTTTTGAATTCGAAAAAAAGCCAAATTTCTCTCGCATTCTAAGAAAAGCCCCTATTCGGAATATTATATGAGTCAGAAACGAAAATAATTTTGAAGCGAAGATGAAAAAAAGAAAACCTAACTCACCGAGAAAATCAGCTGTGCTGTCGATCGATAATGAAGTCTGGCAAGGAGCCAGGTTTTCTATCGTAGTTTTAGTGTGTGACCGCAACCGGACCATGTCCTTTTAATATTGCGGTAAACTGTATCGATAAGTAGTGACAGACAAAGGGTCAAATTTTACAAGCGTCTCCGTTAAGCTTATCAAAGCAAAATCAAGGAAGATTTGGACTGGAGCGTTTCGCTTACCTGGGTTAATCGATGTCGACTGCAGTATTAGAGCTTTGGAAACATGTTTTTACATAAGGCCCCTGTCATAGTCGGCCGAAAACCGGCCGTCATAGTCCCACCCGGTCGATACGTATGAGAAACACGCAAAGCGGGAAGAAATAAAGTGATAAAAATCATCTTCAACTGATAAATTTCTACCTTCTCTATGTATTCCTTGGTCGAATCAGGTGGATTTTTATCATTCCAAACGATTTTTATCAGAAGGGGTCAAGTTTTATCACATTATAGGGCGATTTCAATCATTCGAGGATGATTTTTGATGATGAGTTTAATGGAGAAGCTTGTGGAATCCGAACTTCCGGCTAACACTACTTGTCGATAGTTGGTTTACTATTAACCGCCTAATCGTATTTTTAGTCATTTTACTACGTCTCCTAGCTTTTTCTCTGCTTCAGATTATTCTGCCCCAAATAATTTTCTGAGATATTTCGAGACATTTTTTGGTACAAAACTAGTTCGGGGGTAGAGTCACTCAGGATTGCAGTGATGAATGAATAATACCGCTTTCAGACATCGAAGTATTTCAATGTGAATCCTAATAAGGAAACTACTATTAGCCAAACCAGCCATTCCGGAACGAAATATGCTGTCCTAGATTTTGAGGTAGGTAGACTCGAATATTCCCTCTGCAGCTGAATCACTCTGAAAAAGTTATAGGCATTTTTTCTCTGGTTTTCATACCTATTGCACCCTCTAAAAAGCGCAGTAGTCTTTCTAAAATCTGAAAATGGACCTCATAATCGTGTTCTGTGCCCAAATCAACCCCCTTAGGCAAAGTCTGGGTGTAAGCACATTTTCTGTACTTTCCGTAGACTGACAGCGTTTTCGACTTTTACGGATTTTTGGTTCAGCGTTTACTTCTATGGTTTCCGTTTTCATTTTAGTCTGACGCATGGACCAGGCGGCTGGCCGTGCGGGGTTGGCGGCCTCACCGCAGAATGTGGTTTCGATTCGCGCTGGGTGGTCTACCGTCGCAGCCCCGTCCATTTATCAGACTAAAACGACTGCGGGCACTCTATCAATTATAGGGTTAAGAAAGCGTTAAAGAAAAATATTTCAGACTTGACTTAAAATTTTCCCAGTTCGGTTATTTGGGGTGCTGATCACGAATCTGAGGTTTGTATGTCGTTTATCCGAAGTTTTCGAATGAACAGTAAACTCCAAATACCGTGCGGTACCGATTGCCACAAGGGCATGAAATCATGATACCAGTTGCATTGCTATATCAGACCGACCGGCTCAAACTCTCAAATGAAAATTGCAGAGTATTTTATGGCTTTGTGGCAATCGGTACCGCACGGTGTTTTTCGTCTAGTCGAATGAACTCGTTCAATGCTTTGAACCGAGAGAAACCTTTTCGAAAAAACGCGCATAACTTTTTTCAGAGTGAGCCTAGGCAGCTGCGATGAGGCAGCTTCCTACAACGCTGTGGGTGGTCACCTCCACCTGTCTCCGCCAGTAAACTCCAAATACCGTGCGGTACCGATTGCCACAAGGGCATGAAATCATGATACCAGTTGCATTGCTATATCAGACCGACCGGCTCAAACTCTCAAATGAAAATTGCAGAGTATTTTATGGCTTTGTGGCAATCGGTACAGCACGGTGTTTTTCGTCTAGTCCGCCAGTAAACTCCAAATACCGTGCGGTACCGATTGCCACAAAGCCATAAAATTATTTTCATTTTTCATTTTAGTCTGAGTCGGTCGGTCTCATATAGAAATGCAACTGATATCATCATTTCCTTCCATTGTGGCAATCGGTACCGCACGGTATTTGGAGTTTACTGATCTCAACCAAGCTCAGATACTCGCTTGAACACAAGAGGTCGGGTGTAAATTTGGGTTTATCCTAGCCGGAAGGGCCACCCAAGATTTTTTCATAGAAATGAAGAAAAACTCTAATCAAAGATGCCTGATAGTGTTATCAATCGCTGTTTTCATGAAAGCTCTATAGAAATACTTCATTTGTTAGCCAATCCACTCGGTGGTTCATTTCATTTCTGACTTGAATCCCGAGTGCCCCCCCCCCGTCTAGGATAGTGCCGCAATTTTTAGCGTCTCATGATACATTCAGAAACCCTTGCCTAGACCTGCTACCATGAGTCGTGTTACATATTTCGGTACTCTTTCGGAATAGACGACCCACTAGAGAAATTGCATGAGGGAATGCTCATTCCACTGCTCAGACACGCTGACGGTTGTTCAGCGGGGTAAAAAGGCTTGTCGGTGCGACGGCGGGAGCCAAAGTGGGGAGGAGTCGAATTGTCGGTTGTACCGCAGATAGAGAGAAATTCAATTCACGGAGACGGTTATTTGGCGGTGGAAAAGGGGTTGACGGTGCAACGGCGGGGACGTGCTCTACCGTCAATTATGTGACACGTTCCGCAACTCGGACCAAAAAAGATGGGTGCGCCGGCATCAACATGTTTAGACAAAAGTATTAACATTGATAGGGGTATAAAAGGCTCCTCATCTCACCGTGAGCCTCAGTCAGCTTTTCGGAGCTGGACCTGGAAGGTGACCTCGAATCACCTTCCGGAAGATCCACCGGATACCGGAGGCTAATTTTTGGCGCCGAGGGAGGGCTCCCCAGGGCTCGGGGGTGGTACCCAACTGTAGGGTCATCTCCCATGGTCCGCAGTAGGGTGCACTCCCACCGTAGACCGTGGGATCACCTCTTTTGTGGGGACCCCAATAGGGATTTCTCCGGGGTCCCCTCTGCGGACCCGGGAATACCCAGGATGTATTGGAAAGCGCGTGGCCGGAAATCTGGTTCGGTTGTACCGCGGTGTGATATCGGTTGAATGGCGGTGGAAGATCGGTTGTCCAGCAGATGCCTCAGCCGATCAACCGACGTTCCCCCGCCGAGTAACCGCCCATGAGTCTGTGCGGTTGTACGGAGGAACAGTATCGGTTATACGCTGGATGACCAGGGAGGGGCGACCGACATTCCCCCACGGAATAACCGCTCCCATGCCCGAGTAGAGCCGTCAAATGATTTAGTCTTTTTCAAACACACTTAACTTTTTGATGTGACCAACCGAGCAATCGGTCAATCTCAGACAATTGAAAATTTCACTGTATTCTTTAGTGGGTCAACTATTCCGAAAGAGCACCCATATTTCGTTCTGTTTCCGAGCTCAAAAACTCGGAAAAGCGGAACATCCCTGAAAGCACAGAAAATACGGAAACGGAATCGGAAACGGAACAATTCCGCACGGCCCTGATAAGATAGACTGCTTAATTACTTGAAAGGCATCATTGGTCTATGTCGGTTACCGGCTCCTATCCCAGATGGAAAAGTAGGCCTATAATACAAGCTTGTAATTTGCCAGCGGCACAAAATTCTAACCGAAGTGTAACAGTTTTTCTTTCCAGAGTTTACCATGTTTAGGGCTCGATATCGTGATATCTCTATCTACGTTGAGGCTGCTTCCCTACTCCCTAGTCTGTTCAGAGCTTCAGACGCTTACTTCTGGAGAAAGATAGTGTGTGAATGAAGGCACACCGCTCTTCATACCTTTTATACCCTACCCTTTATCAATTGGGTATCATCAGATTTCTTTACCGTGAGAATTTGGTGCCGTTGACAATTTAAAATCTTCTGCCTATAATAAGAGGCTAAAAATTTGGTCAATCAATTTCCCGGGTGTTCTTCCGAAATCAGATATCTGATGGCGTTACCAGTCACCGTTTTCGTAGAAACCTCCATGAAAATTTCACAAGTTCCAAAATGATATCGTCCATTCTTCACTCCAACGCCTCGCCTACAACTACGTGGGGTGGCTTGATTAATCTCTACCTTTCCGCTTTCGATGAACGTTGGACAGTGAATGGTCTTCTCCTCGTTGATTTTCCGCATCACTTTTTCTTCCATCTTCAGAATCTCCTCCTCGCGACCACCGTCTTGATCTTCCGCCTTCAAAGTATCACAGATCAGCGAAACAGTTTAGACCTTGGATTCCAAATACTACCTTGCAGGCATAGCGCTTATGAGGAGATGCGATGAGAGCCACTTCATAGATTACTCCGCATCCACCTTCCCCCAGTTTTCGGCAAGCCTAATGGAGTGCTGTATTACATTGAATCGTTTTTGTAGAAACCTTTCTCAATGTGGTATT
The DNA here is from genome assembly GCA_029168955.1 of Aplectana chamaeleonis. Classification (NCBI taxonomy): domain Eukaryota; kingdom Metazoa; phylum Nematoda; class Chromadorea; order Rhabditida; family Cosmocercidae; genus Aplectana; species Aplectana chamaeleonis. Next base: position 23,714 of record JAPDOI010001347.1, read on the forward strand.
ACTTCAGATATCAAGAACAACTCACGATGTACTTTCCACGTATAATTGAGGTTAGTTGAAGGTTGACGTTTGGTCTCCCCATTAGTGTAAGTACTGTTGAAGAAGATAGAACTGGCAGTCTTATCCGACCACACCAGCCAATCTTCTTTTATAGTCGATGATGCTGTGATGACAGTGATAAATACACATAGTCTGTTTTCCCAAACATCTTCAATTTAGGCGCGGTCTTTAGTCCGTGGTCGAAAATTCAACCGTGAGAATGAAGAAATCATTCTCAAAACCGCTCCGCTTCTATGATAGTGGTACAGAAAAGTGCGAGTAGCAGGGAAATGAAGGCTATAGTGTAGTTCAAAGCCTAGCTTGCTCGGATGAGTCCGGGTGGAGTAAGCAGCGGAGCGGCATGGCAAAATATAACACCGATAAGGAGATTCCGCCATTATAAGCCCGATGAGCCTTAGTTCTACCGGAGATCAATATGTATGACATTCGAAGCAGCACGCTCGAATCCAGGGGTCGTATTCGCCAATAACCCGCCGGGTGGTCGAAGGGTAAATGAGGTGGAATTTCAGTACAAAACGCGCGCTCCACGGCCACCTCTCGCCTCCCTTGGCTTCCCTCGCGACCGCCGGAATTTTTCGAATAGCATAGCTGAAAAATGGCCGCTTCGCGATGGAATCTTTATCTTTTTGCAGTGATATCGATACGTAACACAGTTTGCATTTCCATCTTGCATGGTGTAAGATGGGTTGATCTGCTCCTCTGCCGCGCGCGGTATCATCCCTTCCGCTTCCCTTCGACTACCCTCGGCGGGTTGTTGGCGAATACGACCCCAGTTGAGCGAGAGCGGTTGTGCTGCTTCGAGTTCCAAGTGCATGATTTCCACCCTACTGCTTCTCATTGATACGAAGATGGGCAAGTTTTATTGACTACACTATGGTTAGGTCCGTGGCTTGGTTAAAAAAAATTCAAATTCGAACCGCGGCTGGCGCGGCGGTTTAAATCTTACCACCGGCTGGCTGGTAATTACCAGACGGTCGCAGGTGAGATTTAAACCGCCGCGCCAGCCGCGGTTAGAATTTAAATGTTTTTTTTTATTGAGGAAACAAGCCTCGGACCTAACTATACATATGGTTTCAGTATTTGATTAGGTCTGACGCATGGACCAGGCGGCTTGCCGCGCGGCTGTAGCAGCATCACAGGCCTATAAGGTTTCGATCGCGCGCGGTGATCTGCCGTCGCAGCCCCGCCCACTCATAAGACTAAAATTATTACGTGAACTCTAATGATGGAGCAGAGGACAAACCGATCGATTTTTAGGTGTGATACAATCGATTACCCTAATTAAAAATTCGACAAATACATTTTTTTCACCAGTCCTGGACGAACATTTTTTCATGGACCCCGTCCTATGTAGCGCTTTTCGGCTTGAAGCTGCGTCCATGAAAATTTGGGTGCGTTTTCACATCCGGATAGGCATATACTAAATGTGGTTTTCGTGCCCGAAATCGAACCTATGTGCCCTCAGGGCACTGGTGATTTTGCAGTCGCTAAACAAACATTTAGTGTCATCATCGCTGGATCATGACCTGAAAATACGCACTTTCCATTGTTCACGTAATAAATAAAATACACTACATTTTTTTTAAACTTGGGATTAATTGATACAATGAATCCATCAATGTAGTCTTGATCTACATAAATACTCGTTCACAATAAAAAGTTACGAAGTGAGGACCTCCCCCCCCTCCGGTCCCGGTCGTCGCCAACAAGTTTTTCACTAGGGGGGGGGGGGGCTGAGCAAACCGCCTGACTTGGGGGGGGGTCGGACCAAAGTTGACTTGTATCATACCTCGCGCAGCAGCTTGATACAAATGTATTCATTCATTAGAAGAAAATTTTGAGAGGTCCTTCCCGAATTCGGTCATTCATTCGAAAATTTGAAAAGAGCATCATTCGAAAGCTTTATCCATTCAGGGACTTCAAAAACGCATTACTCGCATTCATCTCTCTTATTAAGAAATTGAAACAAAACTCATATCCGAAAAACTAAATTTTTCTTCATCTTCGCGCACACCTTGAAGAAATGGACTGTTTCAGCGTGAGCCAAAGTTATATACTACATTATCTAAATGTTTTGCTTTGCTGCGGATTAATATGATTTGGAAATGTAACATTTGTGAGAAACTCGTTAAAAAAAGTGAAATGTCTTATGCTACCGATTTGGCATGGGAATAAACTCAAAAGGAGCTCTGAAAACTCAGTGAAATGATTCATCGTTGATTTGGCTGTGCACTTGTGGCTGTGCACAACAACACAAATTGAGTGTGACATTGAAAAACCAAATCAAGCACTTCTTACTGCGCATTTATGTACTCGTGTGACAACAGTTCTCTTAGTTGACGACATTTGCATGAACACACTACGTGATGATATTTCCACTTTCATTAATTGATAGTCAATCGGAAGCGAACGCGTCAAATAATTTAGTAATGCTTGAAAATCAATATTTCTGAATGATTGAGGTGGGAGACGCAACATAATTTTGCAAGGACCTGAGACTTGTTAACCTAAAAAGCAAGCGTTCGGTTGATTTCAGAAGAGATGTGCGTGATTTGGTTTTTCAATCTCACACTCAATTTTTGTTGTTTAGTAAACAAGTGCACAGCCAAATCAACGATGAGTCATTCCACTGAGTTTTTAGCGCTTCTTTCGAGTTTATTCCCACGCCAAATCAGTAGCATAAGACATTTCACTTCTTTTAACGAGTTTCTCACAAATGTCACATTTCCAAATCATACTAATTCGTAGCAAAGCAAAACAGTTAGATAATTTCACTTTATTTTAGCAAAGGTTTAATTTTAAAGGCCCATTACACCCTCAGATATGACCTTTCAAATGTTCATGCAGTTGTGTAGTAGACCCCTCTTGCATAACACTCTCCCACCCCTTTTAGAACCACCACAGTTCACACCCTTTTTCTTGGTTTCCGAACCCAATAAAGACTAGATGAAAGAATGAATCGCAACCGCGTTTTCGATTTTCACTCCTTTGCCGGTCCTCCCAGCTGGGTCAAAGACACGATCCGTCTGGCTTGGCGTACTTCCAGTTGGGTCCCGCACGCTTTCCTCGGCGTTTGGCGTACCCGAAGTTGGGTCCCGCACACGTTCTCCGGCGCTTAGCGTGCTCCCAGTTAGATCCCGCCCACCTTCCCCAGCGCATGGCGCGCTCCAAGTTGGGTCCCGCACACTTTCTCCGGCACTCGGCGCTTTTTAATTGGGGTCCCGCACACGTTCCCCGTAGCTTGGCACACTTTTAGTTGGGTCGCGAATACGTTCCCCGGCGCTTGGCGCACTTTTGGTTGGGTCCCGCACACTCTCACCTGCGCTTTGCGCATTTTCAGTCGGGTCCCGCGTAGGTTCCCTGGCGCTTGGCGCACTTCCAGTCAGGCCCCACACACGTCCTCTGGGGTTTGGCACACTTCCAGTTGGGCACCGTATACGTTCCCCGGCGCTTGGCGCACTCACAGTTGGGTCTCGCACACGTATCTTGGCGCTTGGCGCACTTCCAATCAAGTCCTGCACACGTTCCCCGGCGCTTGGCGCGCTTTTAATTGGGTCCCGCACACCCTCCCCTGCGCTTTGCGAATTCACATTCGGGTCTCGAGCACGTTCCCTGGCGCTTGGTGCCTTTTCAGTCGGGTTCCGCACATGTTCCCCGGCACTCGGCGCAATTTCAGTGGTGCTCCGCACACGTTCCCTGGCGCTTGGCGCACTTTCAGTCCGGTCCCACACACGTTCTGTGGCGTTTGGCACACTTCCAGTTGGGCACCGTATACGTTTCCCGGCGCTTGGCGCACTCACAGTTGGGTCTCGCACCCGTATCTTGGCGCTTGGCGCACTTCCAATCAAGTCCTGCACACGTTCCTCGGCGCCTGGCGCGCTTTTGGTTGGGTCCCGCACACTCTACCCAGCGCTTTGCGCATTTCCATTCAGGCCCACACGCGTTTGTGGGGTTTGGCACACTTCCAATCAAGTCGTGCACACGTTCTCCGGCGCTTGGTGAATTTCCAGTCAAGTCCCGCGCACGATCCCTCTTTCTCTGTGCCTTTTTAGTGAAGTCCTGCACACGTTTCCCGGCGCTCGGCGCAATTTCAGTGGTGCTCCGCACACGTTCCCTGGCGCTTGGCGCACTTTCAGTCCGGTCCCACACACGTTCTGTGGCGTTTGGCACACTTCCAGTTGGGCACCGCATATGTTCCCCGACGCTTGTCTCACTCACATTTGGGTCCCGCACACGTTCCTTGGCGCTTGGCGCACTTCCAGTCAGGTCCCACACACGTTCTGTGGCGCTTGGCACAATTCCGTTCGGGTTCCGCACACGTTCCCCGACGCTTGTCTCACTCACATTTGGGTCCCGCACACGTTCCTTGGCGCTTGGCGCACTTCCAGTCAGGTCCCACACACGTTCTGTGGCGCTTGGCACATTTCCGTTCGGGTTCCGCACACGTTCCCCGGCGCTTGGCGCACTCACAGTTGGGTCTCGTACATTCTACCCTGCGCTTTGCGCATTTTCATTCGGGTCCCGCGCACGTTCCCTGGCGCTTGGCGCACTTCCAATCGGACCCCGCACAATAAATGTTGTGCATAGGGTTCCTGATAGACGTAAAGGAGACCTATTCTAAAGCCCCTTTCACAGTCTGCCGGACGACACGCCGTCCTGCAAGTTAAAAGTGAGCCGCAGTGCGGGGGAAGTTGCGGTGAACAGCCGTCAGTTCCGACTTTTCAGTACAAAATTTAAGGCGAAAACAATCCGTTCCAACCCGTCATAACTTGATCCGGCGTCGTGTCAATGATTTCACCGCACTGAGACGTCGGTCGGCCGACACCGCAGTGCGGGGTGCACTGACGCCGCAGTCCTATCTTATAACATGCCGGACGGCTTCCTCCGGCAGACTGTGAAAGACCCTTAAAGGCAGTGTTCACGATGATTTTTGTTCCCCTAGTTTTCCGCTCAAAACAAAGCGTTGGCCACCGAGTGTTACAGAAATTACGAAGAAACGGCGAGAAACGCACTAAAACGTCATATTTCAGTGACATTAATCTCTGGCCTGGACCAGTTGTCCAGTTGTATGAACATGTTCGCGGTGGTTGTCACCGGTGAAAAATGGGATCAGCCGAAAATGGGAGAATATTCCAGGCAAAATAGTACTAGTTAGGGTCCGAAGAAAAAAACGGAGCCACAGAAAGCAAATAATTGTAAAGGACGGGCCCACAAATGATTTCATTGTCACAACGAACAGTTCCTGTGAGAGTAAAGAGGTGGGGTGAGAGCTAAGGATTTCGTGACCTTCTGGTGCGTTTTTCTCGATTCCTTCGTCATTTATGTTCTACCCGGGGGCCAAACAATCGATTCAGCTATTAATCTCGAAATCGAAGATTATCGTGAACACTGCCTTTAACGCTTGCAATCAATTCACTCTTATCACAATACCACTCCATTTCTCTCAATTGGCCAACCGTTTCATATCGTTCAAAAGTTTCACCGGACTCACACACACACACACACACACACACACACACACACACACACACACACACACACACACACACACACACACACACACACACACACACACACACACACATGCACACACACACACACACACACACACACACACACACACACACACACACACACACACGCACGCACACACGCACACACGCACACACGCACACACACACACACACACACACGCACACGCGCACACACACACGCACACTCGCACACGCGCACACACACACACACATACTCATACACACACACGCACACACGCACACACACGCACACGTACACGCACACACACACACGCACACACACACACGCACACATACACACTCACACACACACACGCACACTAGAGTGTTGGAACGAATAATTTTCCTTGAATATTCGAATAAACGAATAATTCGAATAATCCACTTCTTTGAATATTCGATTATTCGAATAAACGAATATTCCACTTCTTTGAATATTCGATTATTCGAATAAACCGAATAATCCACTTCTTTGAATATTCGAATATTCGAATTATTCGAATATTCGAATATTTCTCGAATATATTCGAATAAACGAATATTCCAGCACTACGCTATCGCGTACTATCTCATTCAATCCAGCATTCAAACCCGTAGAAGACGTCGTTTCTTCGTTACAGAATTCTTGATGACGAGGGTGGATGATCGATTTTGCCATATCTCGTATCGAACCGTCGGGGTAGATGTCAACAGCATCAAATACCCACTCTTGACCCAAAATCTCCGGTTCTTTTCGATGAATTTTTCAAAGGAACGATTTTCCTGTGAACAAGTCATGAATTGTCAGGGCTGAGATCAGCTTTCCCGATCTCATCGCTGTTAATCAATAACCGTTTAGCTAAGCGTACCAGAACTCGATAGTTCAGTTCACAGTACCTTATAAATTTTGAAGAGATACTGTGAACTATTTTTTTTGCTGCTTGGAAGAAATTGCAGAAGTGAGCTTGAAATGAGGTCGGCTTGCGTACCAATTTCAACGCATTCTCCACATGTCTGAAGCCTAACCTGAGCGCTGATGGAAGTGAGCTACTGTCAGCATTTTCGAAGCACCCCGTATATTAACGCTTTAGTTGAGTTTGAGAAATCCGGACCTCGCACGCAGCTTGGTGCTGCTAATCGTCTTACAAGTGTGTTTCGTGCAAACTCCGCTCGACCTTTCGAACATCATTCTCCTCAGAAAAAATCGACAAAGCTCGGGAAACCAAAAACTGAGACCCTGAATATGTTCGGAAGTCCGAGTTTCAAAGAAGTTGAATTTTGTCATTCGAAATGTGGATGTGAAAAAAATTTCGAGTTTGCTAAGTGTACTCAGAATTGAAACAAAATGTCTACAGAAGCCTTAGTACTCTTGACCTCGGACGCGATAAGATTTTTTAACCCATTCACGACCACGCCTAATTTTGGGTGGCTGCACGTTCGGACCGCGTGCAATATTGCGTCACCGTATACAGTGTCCCAGCGGTGGGCCACTTTTGCTCGAATGGCACGCCACCGAAAAATCGATTTTCGTTTTTTTGTTCAGTGTACGAATGTTGAAGTCAAAATCATGATGCCAAAGTTTGAGCTTCCAAAACTCTTTCCTTTGAGAGAAACGGCCTCCTTAAATTTTAACTGTGTGGATAAGACCATCCTCAAAAATCACGTGAGTTCGTTGAATTTTAGCGCTCTGAGACAGTAATTTTCGTAGATTACCATAATAGACATTCTTCTGCTCTTCAGTTGACAGGAAATGCTTAGAGAAATGAAATTTTCAGATTTGCACTAATTTTTGCGTTAGCTTCCCCCCTCGCTCTTGCGGCCTATCGCATTCCGACAGGAGTTTTTCTTGTAGTAAACGTTGTTAGCATTCTTTTTGGCATTTAGACGTAGAAACTGCTTCTCAATTTTCATATTGATTGGGAATGCTGATGGAAATGACTTTTTTTATAACTTCGCCCATTTTTTTCTCTGCCACCCACTCACCTCTCCGGTTCGGTGCCTTCTAGGGTTAGATTTTTCGTTAAAAACCTTCTTGAGCGTTTGTTTCTTTTACATTTAGACGTATAAAATAGTTCTATTATTACAAATTGACTAGGAATGATTAGTTGAATAACCCTTTTTAGATTTTCGCTCGTTTTCTGCTCTGGCACGTCCCCATTTTCTATTCCACTCCTCTCCAAGGTAGTTTTCACCGAAGATGGAGCCCCGGCCATGGTATACCAACCATAACCTAGCAGGCCTTCCAAAATAGACCAAGCGTCTCTATATTGGTGATTTTTGTATGAAAAAATTGCTGTGAATAAAATACGCGCGAAAGAAAAGCCGATTTTCAACGCGGGAATGGTGCGTAGTATCAGTAATCATATTTCTGTGATATATTAAATAGTGCTATACGATCTGAGCACTTTTAGAAGCAAGGATTGTTCCTCGAGTAATAAGAAAAAGTAAAAATTCGCCATTGATCGCTTGTAAAAATGCGATCTGTACTCATAATTGCGGCTTTCGACCTCGCTGCATTCGAAGGGTCAGAAGTATTGTAGTGGTGAAGCTGCCAGCGGACCACGAAGTTTATAGTCGACTCTCGAATAGGTTAATACATTGATCATGAGTAGGTTTAAAAATTCATTCATGCGGTGGAGAAATCGATTTTTAAAAACAGTGTCCCACCGGTGGAACACGCGGTCCGAAGTGGTAGTCAACGCGTGTCCCACCGGTGGGACACGCGGTCGTGAATGGGTTAAACATCAAACCAGCTGGCGGCTATCGATTTGCCCAAGTATGTGCTCTATAAATCGTTTGCTGGAGCAACCTACTGTCCTTATCTGAGCAAAATCCGGTTCGCACTAGCGGACAACCGCTTCTGCAGTACGCATCGCGAAGATAGTGTGCCGGACCTAAGTGGGAGTGCGCCAGACGCCATAGAAAGTGTGAGGGACCCAAGTGGGCGTGCGGCGGACGCCGTAGAAAGTGTTCAAGACCCAAGTGGGAGTGCGCCAAACGCCATAGAAAGTGTGCAAGACCCTAGTGGGAGTGCGCCAGACGCCATAGAAAGCGTGCGGGACCCAAGCGAGAGTGTGCCGGAAGCGCTAGAATATGTGCGGCACCCAAGTGGGAGTGCGCAGGACGCCCCAGAAAGTGTGTTGGAACCAAGTGAAGTCGCGCGGGACGCCGTTGAAAGTGTGCGGGACCCACGTGGGCCGAGCGCCGTATGAAATGTGAGGGACCCAAGTCGGAGTGCGCACAACGCCGTTGAAAGTGTGTGGAACCGAAGTGGGTGAGCGCAGGACACCAAAATCATTTTGTGCGTTCATCAAAGAGCGTGTGACCCCTCTTTCCTCACGTACCCTCCCCCTTGGAAACGCATTTCAACTGCTTAGTTCTTTATTCGCACTAACTTATCTAAATCGGGATTATATATCATGGAAATGAGAGTTAATCAAAATCTGCATCCGGGAAACACAAACATCATTCTGGGGTGCGTTCCAAGAATGTTCCCACGACGCTATGGGAGGAAAAATAGCCGTTTCATGGACAAATTTGCCTCCCTTGGCTACGAGTTATAACTGTAAATTGCCTCCACGCGGCAGTGGCTACGTTTCCATGGACGTGTTTCGCCACGGTAACGTTCTTGAACCGCACATCTGCTTCATTAGGCAATAGAAGTAGCAGTAGCAGGGTGTCGGTTTGTCATGGGGGCGCTTACTAAATCTCAAACAGCGGTTGTCCTTATCATGACAGAAATGAATATAAATGAACTACCACTTCAGGACCTCATACAGGCCATAAAACGGCCAATGTCTCACCGTCGACTGCGTACCACGCGCTGCGCGACCGCACGCGCGTCGGAAGCAGACGGGTTTTAGCCGCCGCGCGACGAATTTTGGCCGCCGCGCGACGTTTCGGGCGCCGCGCGGGGGCCGAAACTCGTCGCGCGGCGGCCCAAACTCGGGTGCTTCCGGCGCACGGGCGGGCGCGCAGCGCGTGGTACGCAGTCGACGGTAAGACATTGACCGTTTTATGGCCTGTAAAAATAAAGAAGGGCTGGTGTGTCACTGAACAGAAAAGGAGGTTAACACTGTTTGCATGTTTGGAATGCTTTGTAATTTCTTTGAGTGTTGTCGCCGTAACCAGCTTATGGGCCTGTTCAGCCGGACGCCAGCAGCAGCCGCTGTACTGTGCTTATCTACGTCAAATTCCGGTCCGCAATTGCGTCTCGACATGCTTTGCGGACGCACGCGCTCGAGTCAATCGAGTTTCCACCTCCAAACCCGACTCGATATGGCTTTTTTATCCAGTTTTCTTCAATTTTGTTTAGTTTCCAGTCTCTAAAATCCACCTAGAGCCAACAGATCGGCAGCTGCGGCGCTGGAAACTCTTCCGGCTCAAAAGCGCGCGGCCGCAAAGGCGTGTCGAGACGCAATTGCGGACCAGGAATTGGACCCAGATAAGCACAGTACTTTTGCAAGGGAAGACGATTCTAGGAACGAGAAACAGGCCTGAGAAATTCTGTGCTCAATCTCACATAGTGCTAACGGATTTCCGTTCATTTGCCTTAAACTCAAAATGCCGGCGTGGCCCCCCAGCGGCAGATACTGTACAGTAGTGTACATACTTGCTATAACGATATATTTCTGAGATGTTGAAGAATTGCTAGAAATTACGATTCATTACTCTAAGATGTTTGAAATGTAAAATCAGTGCAATATGGTTTGCGACCTTGTCGAATATTATTCAAAGTATTCATGCTGAATATTCGAATATTCGAATAAACCGAATATTCCACTTCTTTGAATATTCGATTATTCGAATAAACGAATATTTCACTTTTTTTGAATATTCGAGTATTCGAATAACCCGAATAATCCACTTCTTTGAATATTCGAATATTCGAATTATTCGAATATTCGAATATTCGAATTTTATTCGAATAAACGAATATTCGGGCAACACTCTAACACACACACACGCACACACGCACACACGCACACACACACGCACACATGCACACAAGCACACGCGCACACACGCACACACGCTCACACGCACACACGCAGACGCACACACACACACACACACACACACACACACACACACACACACACACACACACACACACACACACACACACACACACACACACACACACACGCACACACGCACACGCACACACACACACGCACACACACACACACACACACACACACACACCTACACACACACACACACACACACACACACACACACACACACACACACACACACACACACACACATACACGCACACATAACATCGGCGTGGACCCTGAAGAGACTTTGCGTTCCCCATTGGAGGTTGGCGCAAGCTCGGTGCACCTATTTTATAGCATAGGACACCGAGTTTGCGCCAACCTGCAACAGCGAACGCGAAGTCTCTTCCGGATCCATGCCGACGTTACACACTTTAAAATTCACAAACTTTTCAATATCTCGAGAACTACGAAGCAGATTTTGCTGAAATTTGGGCAGTGTTAGGAACCTTTACTGCTCTACATTTTGTGAAAATGCCAAGTTTGGAACTGTCCTCAAAACCGAGATTCTGTAACGAGGGATGTGCGCAGAAGCAATCCTTTTGCAAATCAGGTGCGCGCTTCGCGCGCACCACAATTGCTCGCGGTCGTGTGGCTGTAGTAAACCCCCTCAGAATGAAGTTAAGATGATCCTAAACGATGGTTCGAAGGTATGTTGAGATGATCTGTTAGGTTACCTTAATGATATGGTGAAGGATATGAATCTCATCTGATATCGCACCATTCAGATGACTAACATTTCTGAAAGTTGGGCTCCGCAGAAAAGGTCAAGGATTTGGCATTGCTCTAAAATGTAGTGAAATTGTTTCATTAGATTTGGCTATCGAACAGATTTTCTAAATGTAGTGAAATAGTTGAATCGATTTGGCTGTTGTTGGTATATGAAGATAACATAATCATTAAATGTAGTGAAATTTTTGCAAACGGATTCGGCAGGAGCTCTATCAATTATCACAGTCAAATCACGCGTCAGAAGGTCCTCTGGCGAGCGAATGAAGACAAAAAGAAAAAATAATAAACCTCAGTCAACAATGCTGAACGAAACGTGGCCTTATGGGCTAGAAATAAGGTTCTCGAATGTTATTCTGCCTTTTCAGTGTAGCTCCCACTTAGGTACTAGACCTTCCCTCTTCCCTCACTGATTAGATAAAAATCACGAAAACGAAATGTAACACAATTTATTAGCTACTGACGCTATGTCTTCGTGTCCTCAACGCTTTCACGATTCACATTGTATGGAAACGTTTTTGCTGCTAGACTTATTCTTGTTCTCATTTGGTTCAATATGCGCTCCAAGAAAAACCCCTTCTGACGCGTGATTTGACTGTGATAATTCATAGAGCTTCTGCCAAATCCGTTTGCAACAATTTCACTACATTTAATGATTATGTTATCTTCATATACCAACAACAGCCAAATCGATTCAACTATTTCACTACATTTAGAAAATCTGTTCGATAGCCAAATCTAATGAAACAATTTCACTACATTTTAGAGCAATGCCAAATCCTTGACCTTTTCTGCGGAGCCCAACTTTCAGAAATTTCTACAACTTTTTTCAAGGGTTTCCTTCTAAAACATCGTCAATCTCTAAAAGTCAAGTTGTTGTTTTTTTTTCGAAAACATAGTGGTAGAAATGAGGAGACAACCGCTCCGTTGCTAAGACTGCAAGATAATTGTTGCAACGTGGCTTCCTACAAATAGATGCAAGGCATATACTTTTTGAATTTAAAAGTCAAAAAATGAAGAAATGAGCTTCAAAATGACCCAATTGTACAGGTTCTAGGCACTATTCTAGACAGGGGCACGCACCATTCAAGACAGAAATGAAATGAACGGCTAATTGGTGAGGCTACCAGTCGAAGTATTTCCGCAGAGCTCTAATGAAAACCATGATTGATAGCGCAGTATCAGCCTCTTTTATCAGAGTTTTTCATCATTTCTATGAGTAAATCTTGGGTGGCCCCACCACGTCTAGGATATACCCAGGGTCAGCCGCTCTAGCCAAACTTAACCGGTTCATGCTGATGTGGCTCGTCTGCGCCGGCCCATATGTCTGTTTCGGAAAAGGAACGATAGTTAAAGGCAGTGTTCACGATGAATATCGGACTCGAGTTCGACCCAAAAATGGGATTGTTTTGTCGTGAGGTAACTAATAGTGAAGAAACAGCGAAGAAAAACGTCCAGAATAAGTCAAAATAACGGCTTCTTAATTCAGGGCGTGGACGAGAATCATGGGCCCTGCTGATTTCGTCAAGCGCGCGCTAATCGCGAAATCTGCGCGAATCGGTAATGCTAATTGCGGCAGAGTTGCTTGGCAATTTGCCATCGAAACGCGTGCGGCGCCACAAGCTCGTCCGATCGGGGGCGGACCGGGATAGGTAGGCGCATCGGGAGAGCTTTCAAAGCCGTTTTTATTCATTTCTGGCCAGTTTTCGTTGCCTTCTTAGACCCTATCCTCTACAGCACCTGCAAACTTAGAGTTTCACACCGAGACCTCGAGAACGAGATTTGTCGTGAACACTGCCTTTAAGTGCGCCAGAAGAGGGCTACCGTAATCTTAGGAATAATGTTATTCGGCTCTCGTAAACAAATTGGATGATACAAAATTGACCAAGGGTAAAGTATAAAAGAAGTGAAGAGCGGTGTGTCTTGATTCACACACCGTCCTGCTCCAGAGGTCAGCAGTTGAGGATCTGCATGGACTACAAAGCAGGAAAACATCACCACCTGTAGGGAAGATGAAGCGAATTCGGAGTCAGAACTTAGAAAATTTTTGGAGCTAACTCGAGTGAGATTACGGTAGCCCTGTTCTGGCGGACTTAACTATCGTTCTTGTAGATTCGGATGCCTGGCTTGCATACGGTGTCCTGAGCATTAAACTGAGGTCCTGCACACTCCTACTGAGATCCAGCACACATTCCATGAAGTCCTGCTCATCCTTACAGGGGTCTTGCACACGTTTCATGATGTCCTGCACACTCCTACTGATGTTCTGCACACATTCCACGAAGTTCTGCTCATCCTTACAGGGGTCTTGCACACGTTTCATGATGTCCTGCACACTCCTACTGATGTCCTGCACACATTCCATGAAGTCCTGCTCATCCTTACAGGGGTCTTGCACACGTTTCATGTCCTGCACACTCCTACTAAGGTCCTGCACACATTCTACGACGTCCTGCACACCCCTACTGGGGTCCTGCACAGGTCCCATGATGTCCTGCACACTCCTACTGAGGTTCTGCACATTCTACGACGTCCTGCACACCCCTACTGGGGTCCTGCACAGGTCTCATGATGTCCTGCAAACTCCTACTGAGGTTCTGCACACATTCTACGACGTCCTGCACACCCCTACTGGGGTCCTGCACAGGTCCCATGATGTCCTGCACACTCCTACTGAGGTTCTGCACACATTCTACGACGTCCTGCACACCCCTACTGGGGTCCTGCACAGGTCCCATGATGTCCTGCACACTCCTACTGAGGTTCTGCACACATTCTACGACGTCCTGCACACTCCTACTGGGGTCCTGCACAGGTCCCATGATGTCCTACACCTCCTACTGAGGTTCTGCACACATTCTACGACGTCCTGCACACCCCTACTGGGGTCCTGCACAGGTCCCATGATGTCCTGCACACTCCTACTGAGGTTCTGCACACATTCTACGACGTCCTGCACACCCCTACTGGGGTCCTGCACAGGTCCCATGATGTCCTGCACACTCCTACTGAGGTTCTGCACACATTCTACGACGTCCTGCACACTCCTACCGGGGTCCTGCACAGGTCCCATGATGTCCTGCACACTCCTACTGAGGTCCTGCACACATTCTACGACGTCCTGCACACCCCTACTGGGGTCCTGCACAGGTCCCATGATGTCCTGCACACTCCTACTGATGTCCTGCACACATTCCATGAAGTCCTGCTCATCCTTACAGGGGTGTTGCACACGTTTCATAATGTCCTGCACACTCCTACTGAGGTCCTGCACACACTCTACGACGTCCTGCACACCCCTACTGGGGTCCTGCACAGGTCCCATAATGTCCTGCACACTCCTACTAAGGTTCTGCACACGTTCTACGACGACCTGCACACCCCTACTGGGGTCCTGCACAGGTCCCATAATGTCCTGCACACTCCTACTGAGGTTCTGCACACATTCTACGACGTCCTGCACACCCCTACTGGGGTCCTGCACAGGTCCCATGATGTCCTGCAAACTCCTACTGAGGTTCCGCACACATTCTACGACGTCCTGCACACCCCTACTGGGGTCCTGCACAGGTCCCATGATGTCCTGCACACTCCTACTGAGGTTCTGCACACATTCTACGACGTCCTGCACACCCCTACTGGGGTCCTGCACAGGTCCCATGATGTCCTGCACACTCTTACTGAGGTTCTGCACACATTCTACGACGTCCTGCACACCCCTACTGGGGTCCTGCACAGGTCCCATGATGTCCTGCACACTCCTACTGATGTCCTGCACACATTCCATGAAGTCCTGCTCATCCTTACAGGGGTGTTGCACACGTTTCATGATGTCCTGCACACTCCTACTAAGGTCCTGCACACATTCTACGACGTCCTGCACACCCTTACTGGGGTCCTGCACAGGTCCCATGATGTCCTGCACACTCCTACTGAGGTTCTGCACACATTCTACGACGTCCTGCACACCCCTACTGGGGTCCTGCACAGGTCCCATGATGTCCTGCAAACTCCTACTGAGGTTCTGCACACATTCTACGACGTCCTGCACACCCCTACTGGGGTCCTGCACAGGTCCCATGATGTCCTGCACACTCCTACTGAGGTTCTGCACACATTCTACGACGTCCTGCACACCCCTACTGGGGTCCTGCACAGGTCCCATGATGTCCTGCACACTCCTACTGAGGTTCTGCACACATTCTACGACGTCCTGCACACTCCTACTGGGGTCCTGCACAGGTCCCATGATGTCCCGCACACCTCCTACTGAGGTTCTGCACACATTCTACGACGTCCTGCACACCCCCTACTGGGGTCCTGCACAGGTCCCATGATGTCCTGCACACTCCTACTGAGGTTCTGCACACATTCTACGACGTCCTGCACACCCCTACTGGGGTCCTGCACAGGTCCCATGATGTCCTGCACACTCCTACTGAGGTTCTGCACACATTCTACGACGTCCTGCACACCCCTTCTGGGGTCCTGCACAGGTCCCATGAGACGTCCTGCACACCCCTACTGGGGTCCTGCACAGGTCCCATGATGTCTTGCACACTCCTACTAAGGTCCTGCACACTCCTACTGAGGTCCTGCACACATTCTACGACGTCCTGCACACCCCTACTGGGGTCCTGCGCAGGTCCCATAATGTCCTGCACACTCCCTACTGAGGTCCTGCACACCCCTACTGGGGTCTGCACAGGTCCCATGATGTCCCTGCACACTCCCTACTGGGGTCCTGCACAGGGCCCATGATGTCCTGCACACTCCTACTAAGGTCCTGCACACTCCTACTGAGGTCCTGCACACATTCTACGACGACCTGCACACCCCTACTGGAGTCCTGCACAGGCCCATGATGTCCTGCACACTCCTACTGAGGTCCTGCACAGGTACCATAATGTCCTGCACACTCCTACTGAGGTCCTGCACACCCCTACTGAGGTCCTGCACAGGTCCTATGATGTCCTGCACACTCCTACTAAGGTCCTGCACACATTCTACGACACGTCCTGCACACCCCTACTGGGGTGCTGCACACGTCCCATGATGTCCTGCCCACTCCTACTAAGGTCTTGCACGTCCCATGATGTCCTGCCCACTCCTACTACGGTCCTGCACACGTTCCATGATGTCCTGCACACTCCTACTGAGGTCTTCCACACGTTCCATGATGTCCTGCACACTCCTACTGAGGTCCTGCGCAGGTACAATGATGTCCTACACACTCCTACTGAGGTCCTGCGCAGGTACAATGATGTCCTGCACACTCCTACTAAGGTCTTGCACAGGTCCCATGATGTCCTGCACACTCCTACTAAGGTCTTGCACACGTTCCATGATGTCCTGCACACTCCTACTGAGGTCTTGCACACGTTCCATGATGTCCTGCCCACTCCTACTGAGGTCCTGCACACATTCTACGACGTCCTGCACACCCCTACTGGGGTCCTGCACACGTTCCATGATGTCCTGCACACTCCTACTGAGGTCTTGCACAGGTCCCATGATGTCCTGCACACTCCTACTAAGGTCTTGCACACGTTCCATGATGTCCTGCACACTCCTACTGAGGTCTTGCACACGTTCGATGATGTCCTGCATACTCCTACTGAGGTCCTGCACACATTCTACGACGTCCTGCACACCCCTACTGGGGTCCTGCACACGTTCCATGATGTCCTGCACACTCCTACTGAGGTCTTGCACAGGTCCCATGATGTCCTGCACACTCCTACTAAGGTCTTGCACACGTTCCATGATGTCCTGCACACCCCTGCTGGGGTCCTGCACACGTTCCATGATGTCCTGCCCACTCCTACTGAGGTCCTGCACACATTCTACGACGTCCTGCACACCCCTACTGGGGTCCTGCACACGTTCCATGATGTCCTGCACACTCCTACTAAGGTACTGCACACGTTCGATGATGTCCTGCATACTCCTACTGAGGCCCTGCCCACATTCTACGACGTCCTGCACACCCCTACTGAGGTCTCACATAGACACTTCAGCACATCCTGCGACGCCTTCTTATCGATGGTGCGCTTTGAACGAATACGCGCCGCGGTCAAGTACATCAACCCGCACAGCGTCCTCTTCCTGAGCCGGACGTTCAAAGTACACCACCCTGGAGAGCAAGGTGTTTATATGGAGTCTAAGAAAACAATGACTGATAACGAAAAACCCACCATTTTCATAAACTATTCTTGAGAGGCCGGTTTCCGAGTTTCAAACGCCCGTTAGGGGCCCAGAAGTCATTATGGTGAGTTCTGACAATTATTTTCGTCATTCCCGTGGCCGATTACCTCTAGTCACAAATTTTCGAGCGATTTGGTCCACGCCTTCCAAAAAAATGGTTTTCGACGGACGGAGGTGGAGGCGGAGGCGGAGGCGGAGGCGGTGGTGGAGAACGTTTTTGCGTACTTTGAGAGGTCATAACTTTAGAAAGCGGGGACCAGTTGGGATGAAAAGTTGCACACATATGTAATTTCTTGCAGCGCGTCGAATAGTGTACAGCTCATACCTCTGTTGACGGTATGAATAGGTGATCTCATTGTAGGGCATCCGCGCGGGAAGAGATCAAAGCCAAATCTTGGTGAGCGCTTCGCGCTCACCACAATTTTTAAGATGATGCTAACATCTTCAGATTATCTGGACTTCTTCAGATAATCTGAACACATACCAGAGAGAGAGAGAGTGTGTGTGTACATTTACGGAGAAGCTCGTCTTATATTTAGAAGTACCCTCGGAGCAACTTCAATTTTCTCAGATGAAATACAAGCTATCATTATCAGCTATCACAAAACAACAAACATCTCTTTTCATTTACTGAGAAAAAAAGCACGGGGTTGATCGATGAGTGAATGACCTCCTACAGAATAAGGGCCGGTTATTCCTATGCTCACAGGTATCATTTGTGTTATCACATCATAAATATGCGAGAACGACCGCTTGAGGGCTACTCACCGCTATTACATAGAATAACTACGGGCCAAAGTTCCTGCGCCCATTTGTGACTGATAACGTTAATTATGAATTAATACGGAATTAGGATCATATGAGGCTCGTTTGGAAGAATATCAGATCATCTCATCAAAACAATATCAGATCATCTGGTAGGGGTGGTTTACTACAGCCTATGCAAATCAAACCGGCTGGAGAGGTTTGATTTGCATAGGCCTTGTGATCACTTACAACTTTATAAAGTAGTTTATAAAACGATTTAAACAAATTCCTTGCAGATTTCCTTCTATTTATAGGAGAATGGGGCCAAAACACACAACTTGCAAAATTTGGGAAACTCGGTTCACAAATAACAAATGTGTGAGCCCTAAAGCTTAAGAAAAATTAATGGTGTGCGCCGTAGGCCATGGGCCGTCACGCTTTTTCATTCCTCATTGCAAATAGCCACTGCCAATGGTCGCAGACGATCAATTTAGAAGGCAGCTAAGTTGGTAGGGAAAACGTATGCTGGTGAGTAATCGATTTCTAGGTCAGTGGGGATTCAGATGACGTCATCTGGACGTCGTCAAAAGTGTATCGGGCTCCTGAGGACGTCATCGGGATGTCGTCAAAAGTGCATCGGGCATCTGAAGACGTCATCTGGACGTCGTCAAAAGTGTATCGGGCTCCTGAGGACGTCATCGGGATGTCGTCAAAAGTGCATCGGGCATCTGAAGACGCCATCGGGACGTTGTCCAAAGTGCATCGGGCATCTGATGGCGTCATCGGGACGTCGTCAAAAGTGCATGCGGCATCTGAAGACGTCATCGGGACGTCGTTTTAAGTGCACCGGGCATCTGATGACGTCATCGGGACGTCGTCAAAAGCGCTTCGGGCTTCTGGAGACGTCATCGGGACGTTGTCAAAGGTGCATCGGGCATCTGATGACGTCATCGGGACGTCGTCAAAAGTGCATCGGGTATCTGATGACGTCATCGGGACGTTGTCAAAAGTGCATCTGCCATCTGATGACGTCATCGGGACGTCGTCAAAAGTGCATCGGGTATCTGATGACGTCATTGGGACGTCGTCAAAAGTGCATCGAGCATCTGGTGACGTCATCGGGACGTCGTCAAAAAATCATCAAAATTCTAAAGACGTCATCGGGACGTCGTCAAAAATGCATCGGACTTCTGAAGACGTTATCGGGACGTCGTCAAGTGTGCATCGGGCATCTGATGACGTCATCGGGACGTCGCCAAAAGTGCATGGGGCATCTGATGACGTCATCGGGACGTCGTCAAAAATGCGTCGGACTTCTGATGACGTCATCGACACGTCGTCAAAAGTGCATGGGGCATCTGATAACGTCATCGGGACGTCGTTAGAAGTGCATCGGGCATCTGAAGACGTCATCGGGACGTCGTCAAAAGTGCATCGGGCTTCTGAAGACGTCATCGGGACGTCGTCAAAAGTGCATGGAGCATCTGATGACGTCATCGGGACGTCGTCAAAAGCGCATCGGGCTTCTGAAGACGTCATCGGGACGTCGTCAAAAGTGCATGGGGCATCTGATGACGTCATCGGGACGTCGTCAAAAGTGCATGGGGCATCTGATGACGTCATCGGGACGTCGTTAAAAAATCATCAAAATTCTGAAGACGTCATCGGGACGTCGTCAAAAGTGCATCGGACTTCTGAAGACGTCATCGGGACGTCGTCAAAAGTGGATCGGGCTTCTGGTGACGTCATCGACACATCGTCAAAAGCGCATCGGGCATCTGAAGACGTCATCGGGACGTCGTCAAGCAGGGCTGGGCATGCGTCCCGGTTAACCTTAGGGGGTGCATATTGGACGTTGCAGAGAGGGCAAAAGGGGGGGGGGTGCCTAAACCGGACACCATAAAAAAGGAAGTGCATGTTCCGTCGAATTTCCAGGAGCAAAATAATACACGATTCTCTTCTGGTTTGTCACATCTTCTTCCCCGCTTTTCAAGACAAACACTTACAGAATTGAAATTATTGATAGATATGCAGTTTGTGTTCGGAATAATTCATAGTTGCTATCGAAGCTTCTCATCAACAACTCTATTAATTGAAGATCATATACAATGTGTTTGATTGTTTTGATGAAGGAATGAACACTACTCCATTATCTAGTAGCAAGTAAGGATTGATGTGGTGTAATGTTTCTTTGGTGTAACGTTCACTGAATACGCTTGTGGCTAACGATTAGAAGCGAAGATACAGAGACAGCGCTCAGACGCGCTATCGTTCACGTTCAGAAAAGGATTAGCGAACTGCTGTATTATGGCAGACTAAAAATACAGATATCACGGTCAGTATAAAAACTAGCCAACGGATTTTCGTCTCTGAGAATGACTTATGAAGAGAGCCGACTGTAAAAATTTAAGACTGAAAGTTCCAGTGAAAGAAGCAAATAATCGTATCTTCCTACTTGAGAAGTTCCCTGTACATGAAAACCCGAATTTGTCCAGCTTGAATGCCGCTATTCTTCAGATACTGGGCTCGCCGTGCGATATGGTGTTTGTCCGCAGCTACACAGCGCACACTGGAGTGGACGCGCGCACAATATTAATTAAAAATGTGTTTTATTACAGAACGGTGAGGAGAAAAGAATCGAAAGTGGAGTAAATGGAAGGAGGCACAAATAGGATGCTTTCAATGTAAACATTTCAGGAACTTAATGTAAATAAACTAAACTGGAACAGGGTGAATTTTTCGGACTTGACAAGGTTCATTCAAATAAGCTTTGTTGATTAAAAACAGCATTAACCATGAGAACTAAGAGCACTGGGAGAAAGAGGAGAATCTGGCAAACATTTTAGTAACAAAAGCTTTGATATTCAATGTGATTCAAGGACCTTAAAACTCGTCCCGGTTTTGTCCCGGTTTTCGGGGTAAAACCGGGACGAGATTTAAGGTCCTTGAATCATTAAAAACCCATCCTATTGAAACTGAAATGTTTGTAGGATTCTCATCTTTCTCATGATATCCTCTGCTCTCTTGTTTAATGCTACTTTTGATCAACTAGGTTCGTTTGAATTAAACTTGTCACGGCCAAATACTTACCCCTGCTCCAACTTTGTGTGTTTACATTAAATTTTTCAAGCGGGTACATCCAGAATACAGAGTTTTCATCATCTTCCATTTCCTTCGGTTTCAATCGTTTTTACTTCCCCGTTCTGTAATAAAATACATTTTTTATTAAGATTGTGTGCGCGTCCACTCCCGTGTGCGCTGTGTAGCTGCGTACACACACCATATCGCACGGCGAGCCGAGTCTCTAAGAGATTGCGGCATTCTACGTGGGTGAAAATCGGGTTTTCGCCTCCCTACGCATCTCATTAATTCCTACATGGTTTCACAAAACAAAATAATTCTGAAAATGTCTTCATCAGAACGATCAAACACGGATTAATCCTTCATACATAGGTTTGTGAGATCATTCGATAGAAAACATTAATTACTGCAATAAAAGTAGCTCTGTTGTTGCTTGTAACTGCTGAATTGTAATGAATAAAAAATTGTTTTATCTTTTGTCACAGCCTACCTTCTTACTAGAAATTTCCTTCATTAGATTGTTTGGAAGTTTAAAAATTACACTACTTTTTTTGCTGACATTTTCGGAATCTTCTTTATTCAGTGCTTTTTTTATACTCTGGTTTATCAAAACAAGGAAGTCAAAATTATGGCTGTTGTGCTCGACATCTCGCAAAACAGCCGATTTCGATTCCCCATAGGGGGAAGGGTGCCTGAAAATTACCAGGCTAAGGGGGTGCATATTCAAAATCGCCATGCCGCGACGTGTGCCCAGCCCTGTCGTCAAGTGTGCATCGAGCATCTGATGACGCCATCGGGACGTCGTCAAAAGTGCATCGGGCTTCTGAAGACGTCATCGGGACGTCGTCAAGTGTGCATCGAGCATCTGATTACGTCATCGGGACGTCGTCAAAAGTGCATCGGACTTCTAAAGACGTCATCGGGACGTCGTCAAAAGCGCATCGGGCATCTGATGACGTCATCGGGACGTCGTCAAAAGTGCATCGGACTTCTGAAGACGTCATCGGGACGCCGTCAAAAGTGCATCGGGCATCTGATGACGTCATCGGGACGTCGTCAAAAGTGCATCGGACTTCTGAAGACGTCATCAGGACGTCGTGAAAAGTGCATCGGGCATCTGATGACGTCATCGGGACGTCGTCAAATGTGCATCGGACGTCTGAAGACGTCATCGGGACGTCGTCAAAAGTGCATCGGGTATCTGATGACGTCATCGGGACGTCGTCAAAAGTGCATCGGGCATCTGAAGACGTCATCGGGACGTCGTCAAAAGTGCATCGGACTTCTGAAGACGTCATCGGGACGTCGTCAAAAATGCATCGGGCATCTGATGACGTCATCGGGACGTCGTCAAAAGTGCATCGGACGTCTGAAGACGTCATCAGGACGTCGTCAAAAGTGCATCGGACTTCTGAAGACGTCATCGGGACGTCGTCAAAAGTGCATCGGGCTCCTGAAGACGTCATCGGGACGTTGTCAAGTGTGCATCGAGCATCTGATTACGTCATCGGGACGTCGTCAAAAGTGCATCGGACTTCTGAAGACGTCATCGGGACGCCGTCAAAAGTGCATCGGGCATCTGATGACGTCATCGGGACGTCGTCAAAAGTGCATCGGACTTCTGAAGACGTCATCAGGACGTCGTCAAAAGTGCATCGGGCATCTGATGACGTCATCGGGACGTCGTCAAAAGTGCATCGGACGTCTGAAGACGTCATCGGGACGTCGTCAAAAGTGCATCGGGTATCTGATGACGTCATCGGGACGTCGTCAAAAGTGCATCGGGCATCTGAAGACGTCATCGGGACGTCGTCAAAAGTGCATCGGACTTCTGAAGACGTCATCGGGAGGTCGTCAAAAATGCATCGGGCATCTGATGACGTCATCGGGACGTCGTCAAAAGTACATCAGACGTCTGAAGACGTCATCAGGACGTCGTCAAAAGTGCATCGGACTTCTGATGACGTCATCGGGACGTCGTCAAAAGTGCATCGGGCATCTGATGACGTCATCGGGACGTCGTCAAAAGTGCATCGGACGTCTGAAGACGTCATCGGGACGTCGTCAAAAGTGCATCGAGCATCTGATGACGTCATCGGGACGTCGTCAAAAGTGCATCGGGCATCTGAAGACGTCATCGGGACGTCGGTAAAAGTGCATCGGGCATCTGATGACGTCATCGGGACGTCGTCAAAAGTGCATCGGACTTCTTAAGACGTCATCGGGACGTCGTCAAAAGTGCATCGGGCATTTAATGACGTCATCGGGACGTCGTCAAAAGTGCATCGGACGTCTGAAGACGTCATCGGGACGTCGTCAAGTGTGCATCGAGCGTCTGATTACGTCATCGGGACGTCGTCAAAAGTGCATCGGACTTCTGAAGACGTCATCGGGACGTCGTCAAAAGTGCATCGGGCATCCGATCACGTCAACGGGACGTCGTCAAAAGTGCATCGGGCATCTGATGACGTCATCGGGACGTCGTCAAAAGTGCATCGGACGTCTGAAGACGTCATCAGGACGTCGTCAAAAGTGCATCGGACTTCTGAAGACGTCATCGGGACGTCATCAAATGTGCATTGGGCTTCTGAAGACGTCATCGGGACGTCGTCAAGTGTGCATCGAGCATCTGATTACGTCATCGGGACGTCGTCAAAAGTGCATCGGACTTCTGAAGACGTCATCGGGACGCCGTCAAAAGTGCATCGGGCATCTGATGACGTCATCGGGACGTCGTCAAAAGTGCATCGGACTTCTGAAGACGTCATCAGGACGTCGTCAAAAGTGCATCGGGCATCTGATGACGTCATCGGGACGTCGTCAAAAGTGCATCGGACGTCTGAAGACGTCATCGGGACGTCGTCAAAAGTGCATCGGGTATCTGATGACGTCATCGGGACGTCGTCAAAAGTGCATCGGGCATCTGAAGACGTCATCGGGACGTCGTCAAAAGTGCATCGGACTTCTGAAGACGTCATCGGGACGTCGTCAAAAATGCATCGGGCATCTGATGACGTCATCGGGACGTCGTCAAAAGTGCATCGGACGTCTGAAGACGTCATCAGGACGTCGTCAAAAGTGCATCGGACTTCTGATGACGTCATCGGGACGTCGTCAAAAGTGCATCGGGCATCTGATGACGTCATCGGGACGTCGTCAAAAGTGCATCGGACGTCTGAAGACGTCATCGGGACGTCGTCAAAAGTGCATCGAGCATCTGATGACGTCATCGGGACGTCGTCAAAAGTGCATCGGGCATCTGAAGACGTCATCGGGACGTCGTTAAAAGTGCATCGGGCATCTGATGACGTCATCGGGACGTCGTCAAAAGTGCATCGGACTTCTTAAGACGTCATCGGGACGTCGTCAAAAGTGCATCGGGCATCTGATGACGTCATCGGGACGTCGTCAAAAGTGCATCGAACGTCTGAAGACGTCATCGGGACGTCGTCAAGTGTGCATCGAGCATCTGATTACGTCATCGGGACGTCGTCAAAAGTGCATCGGACTTCTGAAGACGTCATCGGGACGTCGTCAAAAGTGCATGGGGCATCCGATCACGTCAACGGGACGTCGTCAAAAGTGCAAGGGGCATCTGATGACGCCATCGGGACGTCGTCAAAAATTCATCGGGTATCTGTTGACGTCATCGGTACGTCGTCAAAAGTGCATCGGGCATCTGATGACGTTATCGGGATGTCGTCAAAAGTGCATCGGGCACCTGGTGACGTCAACGGGACGTCGTCAAAAGTGCAAGGGGCATCTGATGACGCCATCGGGAGTCATCGGGACGTCGTCGAAAGGTGCATCGGGCTTCTGAAGACGTCATTGGGACGTTGTGGGAAGTGCATCAGGCTTCAGGAGACGTCATCAGGACGTCGTGGAAAGTACACAGGTCGTCTGATGACGTCAACAAGACGTCGCAGATAGTGTATAGGGCTTCAGATGACGTCTTCAAGACGTCTTGGAAAGTGCGTAGCGCTTAATGCAATATGTGCGCATATCTGTAAAATGTGAATAGCGCTTCATTTGTAGCGTGCGTCACAAGTTGATTGTTTACTGATTATCGTATCAGTTCATAGTGATTGATAAGTATTGAATATTTTCCAGGGATATTACGTTGTAATATCACGAAATATAGAACAATTCTATCTAAAAGGGGTCTTCAATGCGAAAGAGGTTTGGTTTGCGTCAGAAACGTTCCAACAAGAAGGACACAATGGGAGAGTGAAGTGAGGAGATTGTACAAAAAGTGAACATTATCTTCTCAAAGCGATATTCTTGGTCGACTCTTCTATACAGCGACTCTTCTATACAGCAAAAAAAAAGCCGTCGTGGTATTCTACGAGGGAGAGTTCAATTGTACCCAAAAAATGGCTTCTATTAGTACGCGAGGTTAAATAGGAATACTCTTGCTTGATCTTGTATTTCCATTGTTTTATTTTTCCAAAAATCTGGAGTGAACCGTCTGTATCGGCCATTGTCGATTTGACATCATCTCTTTCAATGAAAACTATTAGATATAAATATGTACATGTATGTTTTTCATAGTTCTCGCATGATCGGAGTTAATTTTGAAACCACAAAAGTACTTCCGGGTAGAATATTGCAACGGTTTGTTTTTGCTGTATAGAAGAGTCGACCAAGAATATCGCTCTGAGAATATATTGTAAACTTTTTGTACACTCTCCTGACTCCACTTGCCTATTGTTCCTTTTTTGTTGGAAGGTTTCTGACGCGAAACAAACCTCTTTCGCTTGGAAGACCCCTTTTGGATAGAATGAGTAATTGATTCTCCTTTCGAGAAGTTCAAGGAAAGGTGGGGAGGGATCAGGCGTGAAGTAGAAACCTTCATAAGTTGCCGATAATAAGCGAAAACACGCCGAGAATTACTTGAGTAGCAGTTGAGAACCAGGTGAGAAGTTGTTCAGGATTCGCACGGAATTCTCACTTGACCCTCTACAACTTTTTTACCTGTGTATTGTATTGTGCTACCGTATTCAACCACCCACCCCATGCTTCAGTGATCGGCGTACTATAATTCCAGTAAACACGGAAACCACTGAATGAAGCGGTCCATGAAGAAATGTTTGAGAGCTGATCAGAGAAATACCGCTTTGCCGCGAAGATATTGCTTGAATAATCTGTAGTAAACTTTGCCATGCTTGCGAGGCCATTGATCGTATTCGCATGGTCACTGTGTCCATATTCGGTCTGCCAGCTGGTCGTCGACTCCTTCGGCGGAAAGTGCCTCTGCGACCAGCGAAATCTTCTTTATCCGTTCATTGTGTTTTCCTTTTAATTTTCGCGTGTGTTCAAATTTATATTAACAAGTATGTTTGCTGCTGTTTTGCCGTGCTATGTTTTTTTTAAAGAAGGGGGGATCTGAGAAACGTGGCAAAACAACAATTGCTTCTCACTTTTCAAACCAGGACTTCTAACTTTTTTCAACAAAGACTTTTTCGGATTCCTGATAAGCAATCTTAGTCAAAAATCAGTTTCCACGTTCGACTCTCTATGAACCTCGGCATCAGAATATTGGTGGATAGTTTGACTGTAGCAGGCACGAGGTGGTATGGTTTTATTGTAGACTAACGTTTCGACGGTTTCGCCCTCTTAGGAGTTTGAAAAAGTCGAATCTATTAGTAAAATTACTCGGCCAAACGTAGTTTTTACCCTACAGAAATTCAAGACAAAAGAGGGACCCCAAGGTCAACCGGAAGGACGAGGGTATAAATATAACGCGGGAACTACAGCCCTACATCAGATTAGCCTTCTGATTTGGGGTACTGCCTCCTGATATCTTGGTACCCCGTCGTCTATCTACCGAATACCTGATGTACTTCGAAAAGGTATGCCACTCAGCTTCATGCATCCCAGCCATTTGTTTGGAAAATTTTGTCTTGAATTTCTGTATGGTAAAAACTACGCTTGGCCGAGTAATTTTACTCATAGATTCGACCTTTCAGACTCCGAAGAGGGCGAAACCGCCGAAACGTTAGTCTACAATAAAACTATACCACCTCGTGCCTGCTACAGTCAAACTATCCACCAAAAATCTGTTTGTTTCCTGTTGATATGCTTTGTGTGCTACCTAATGTGTGCTTTGTGTTTGAGTAAATTTCCGAGATTAGTTTAACAAGTTATAGAACAGCAATCTCTAAGTTTCCTCCATCAATTAGGTGGAGGGACAATCTCGAGATCTGTGCAGATTGAATTTTCAAAATCCTTCATTAAATGGTTTGGAATTTCGCAACACGATTTCAACATTTTTGTGAGAGTTCCCAAGCGAGTTTAATGAAGGATTTCGAAAATTCAACCTGCACAAATGTCGAGATTGTCTCATTTGCGCCTAATTCCTGATGAAACCATCAGGAATGTTTTTCTAATACCTGCGCAGTTATTACTCAAAGTTTCGCCGAACTTTGCCGGGCGCGAAAATCTCGAGAAAGATTTTTTTCCGAAAATGGAACGACTGTAAGAAACCACCCACCCCAACTAGCATTTTGCGGGTAAAGTTATTTTGAACCTTCTTCATTGCCTTTACATCACCCAGTTTTCTCGTGTAGAATACAGTGGTACCCGATTCTGAAATTGGTCGAATGCATGTTTTACATGTATGCTCTGAGTAGAATATGTTTTTTACAGACAATCCTTCAAAAATGTGAAGTGTTCTGAAGAGAGCCATTTTACAACGGATATAAATATTTTGGAAAACTCAAGTTTATCATCGTAGTACAAGCCTAGATCCCTAACAATCCTATTCGCATGAAAAGTGTCTTCTGCGGAGCCAATGGTAACCGCCATGACCCTGCCCTTTTGCAAATCTCATCCACTGCAAGCTGTAGATATCTTGAATTTTCCGAAGTCGATATAGCCTTATAGATTTTGATGTCATCAGCATACATTTGGCAGCTTACTCCGAGAGTTTTAATTGTTGAAGAGATTTCTGCAGTGAATATATAATGAACAGAATGTGAGACAAAACGCCACCCTGTGGCACCCCACTTTTGAAAGCATTTCACCTCAGAATAAACTCCACCAACTTTGACCTGGAAACTTCTGTCGGTAAGATACTCACTCATCCACTTCGAAACAACAGGATGAATCTTAATTTTTCCAAGTTTTAACAGAAGTTTCGCATGAGACACTCGCTCGAATGCTTTTGCAAAGTCAAAGAAAACGACATCAGTAACGCTCTTCCCATCAAAAGCTGCTGCCCAATCATTCAAACATTCCAAAAGATTAGTATCGACATATCTTCCAGCAACAAATCCATTCTGATTTCCCGGTATAATGTTCTGAGAAGCAAGGTGCATGACCAAATGTTGTTTTAACACTTTTTCAACAACTCTTTAAAAATAGACGTGATGCTAACTGGAATGCTAAACGATAGTTCTAAGCAGGTTCCTTTTTCAAAACAGGTGTACCAAACGAGTGCTTAGACCTATTCGGTATCTCACCAAACATTAGTGATTGATTGAGCAAATAGGATAGAGGTCCTGCAATCACACATGCCACTTTTTTTGATAAAGAAAAGCGGAATATCATCACGAGTACCGGAGAAGGACTACTTAAATTAATAGATCATTCACCTTTCTAGCATTAAACCCAGGAAAATTCAGCATCGGCTCACAACTAGGATAAATCGATGGACCCATTGTCTCTTTGAAATGCGCTAGAGAACTGGTCAGCAGGCATATTAGCTTTCTCGATAGGAGTAGTCGCAATACTTGGGCAATTCCATTATTCGAATAATCAGATAGTTGAAATTTCGCAGCAATCTCACACTTTTTTCAAACTTTTCTTGTTTCCTTAAAGGCAGTGTTCACGATAACCTTCAACTTTGAGATTATTGACTAAAACGATTAAGTGGCCCCCGGGTAGAACTAAAATGACGTAGAAATTGAGAAAAACGCGCCAGAAGTACACGAAATTCTTAAGTATCACCCCGCCTCCGAAGTATCACAGGAAGTGTTTGTTGTGACAATGAAATCTTTTGTGGACCCGTCCTTTGCAATTCTCTACTCTATATTGCTCCGTTCTTCACTTAGGACTCTAACTAGTCCTGCTTAGCATAAAATATTCTTCTATTTCCAATTCACCCAATTTTCCGCCGGTGACAACAACATGAACATGTTCATCCAACCGGACAACTAGTCCATTTTGTAGAATAATGTCACTGAAATACGACGTTTTAATGTCTTTCTCGCCGTTTCTTCATAATTTTGGTAGCACTTGGAGGCCAACACATTGTTTTATGTTAAAAACTCGGGGATGAAAATCATCGTGAACACTGCCTTTAAGTTGGTCCAGGGTAAATGCTTCCACAATCAACGACAGAGCAGATTTTTTGGCATTTATTAAATTGCAATTAACAATTATTCGAAACTATTCGAATAGTCGAGTGTTTTCGGAATAACCAAGAGTTTCCGTTTTATGAAAAAGTTTACTTCTACTCTTTCATGAGCAGGGGGAGCCTCGCCCCCAGAAGTAATACCTGGACGCGGAAACGGTCCGAATACATTCTGATATTGAGGCGAAATTTGAAATTATTCGTAATATTCGAATATTCGCTGTGCCCAAGTAGAGTGGTCGCTAAACATTCGCAAACAACCGATGTGCCGTTTTTGCTGAATTTCATTGGGTTTCTGTAAAACCCCCGATTATCTCCAGATGCGATAACTTTTTTCCCGACGTGACAATTATATTTAGCTAGTTGAGCAGCGAATTTTGAGGCAAACTTGTATGTATATGTATTGTATTTCTCCCAGTTGTTGGTTCTTCTATCCTCTTGAAACAAACTCGGTGCTCAAGCATTTTTTGTAAATGCCCAGGTAGGCGGGTTGCCTTTACAGATGAGAACATTTTCCTGGGGACATGAACCCCAATAGCGGCGTGAATCATTGATAGGAAAAACTCGTATTCGTCATTTACATTCGGATGAGTTTCGAAAAGATCAATCCAGTGCAGCTGAGCTAGCTTACAGCAGACTTCCATAAATTCACAACCAGAAAACACCCTGCGGAAGACTGGTGCAGCCTGACATTCTCAGCACTGTATACCGAAAGAAATACTGTAGTTGTCGCTTTGGCCAGTATGAGGTAACAACTTTATATTGGGAACTAACGTCAGACTACTCGAAAAAAAAAACTAGGTATCGTCCATCACTGAATGAGGGTTCGCCGCGACGCTGCTTGGCGGGAAAAATTGCGCGCGGGAAAACGAAGGGAGAGTGACTATTGATCGCGCAATTTTTCCGCCAAGCAGCGTTGCGGCAATCCCTCATCCAGTGACTGACGATATCTAGAGTATATTATTACCCATTGTGTGTCCATGCACATCACATGCTCCACAAGGTCATGACAGAAGACTAGCTCCTCCAGGGGAGGCAAATGAGTAGCGTCAGTATTTTCGTGGAGTAAATCTACTCGTGGCACATTGAAATCACCAACAATCACTGGTCTTTTTACCGGCGGTCAAATCGCTGATTAATTTCACAAGTTATTCAGTTAGGTGGACCACACGATTTGGAGTTCCATATACCGAAATAAATCTAAAGCTATAGCCTTCGTAAGAATTGTCAACTGCAAGTACGTCGTAAGAAATTTTAACAGATTCAGAAATTATGGCGTTAGCAGATAACCTACAACGGACAAGTAGGATCACACCTCCTCCACGTTTTCTGGGTCGATCACAACGCAGCATATCATAATCTGCAGTCAGAATACCGATTGAAGGTGGCATATCGTCCATCACTGGATGAGGGGTATGGTATACTTTTGCGACACACGGTCGCGTCGCTCTGCACAGCGACAGCGACCGCCTCCCGCCCTTTAAAGCTGCGCTGTCGCAGTGCACTGCACAGCGACAGCGACAGTGGTAGCGACAGGCTATGGCACATTTGCAGTATGTCAGCCCTTCGCGACACGTCGCTGCGACCCACACGCGACATCTGTTCCTACGACGTCCGTTGCGGTTGCTTCGATACTGGTCCCGCCGCGATTTGTGTTAGGTTGCATGCCTGTCGCTCATTACAGCGACAAAGTATACCATACCCCTGAGGGATCGCCATGACGCTGCTTGGCGGGAAAATTGCGCGCGGGAAAACGAAGGGAGAGTGTCTATTGATCGCGCAATTTTTCCCGCCAAGCAGCGTCGCGGCGATTCCTCATCCAGTGACTGACGATAAACCGAATTTTTTGCAACTGACCTCCCATTGTTATAATCCGATTATACGGATCGAGCCAGAGTGCCAAACCGCCACATCGTCTCCTACACATTTCCGTCCTCCACAAAGTGATCTTTGATTTCATATGCTCTGTCCATATGTATTTGACTGACATTATTGTCTGTTTGTATATGTCTTGCGAAACATAACATAGAGTTCTAGCTATGTTCTCCAATGAATGAATGAACGAATATCCTCCATCACTGGATGAGAGATCGCCGCGACGCTCTTGGCGGGAAAAATTGCGCGCGGGAAAACGAAGGGAGTGTCTATTGATCGCGCAATTTTTCCCGCCAAGCAGCGTCGCGGCGATCCCTCATTCAGTGACTGACGATAGAAGAGGAGGCGAGATGCACGTCTAAGAGCCATCCGTTGGAAAACACTGGCAGGTGACACCACCTTCAGCAGCCTCTCTCAACCTTGCATAAGTTTTCCTAGACGATAAACCGCTGTAAGGTTACTTTCAATTGACAAGAAATCAAGAATATTGAAAACACTGTTCAAATATCTAACTGTTTTGCTCTGGTGCGAGAGGTTCATGATTTGGCATAACAATATTTATGAGAAACTCGTTGAAAAAAGTGAAATACTTGGTGCATTTGATTTGTCATGGGATTTAACTCAGAAACTCAGAAGAAACACTAAAAGCTCGATGAAATTATGTACCGTAGATTCGGATGTGCGCTTTCTTACAAAAAATTGAAAATTGAGTGTCGGTTTGAAAGGCCAAATCACGCGCTCTCTTAAAACTATTGATTGCTCACAGTCGAAGTTTGCTAGTCTGAGTTCCATGAAAAATTAGGTTGTGGCTCCCACCATAATCTTCATTTTTTCGACGAATACATGTTTGTGTAGGCTCAGTAAGACGAGCGTGATTTGTCCTGTCAGAACCACCCTCAAATTTCAATTTTTGGTAAGAAAGAGCACATCCGAATCTACGGTACCCTCCACAAAATGTCGAAATTCACATCATTAGAGGCGCGAGCGGCGCGCGCTATGCCTCAGCCTCCGTCTGCCCCCGCTATCTCATTGTCTCTAACCTCCGCTCCGCACCAGCACGCGTAGGAACCATGTGAATTTCGCCGTTTTATAGCCTCTACATCATTTCATCGAGACCATTTTTTCCGGCCCCCTACGCACTCCCAGTTGGGCCCCAACCACTTTTCCCGGCGCGCTGTGCACTCCCGCGGGTCCCGTCCACAGTTCTCGACGCTCTGTGGACTCCTAGTTGGATTCCGGCCACCTCTTTCGGCGCCGTGCGCACTCCCAGTTGAGTCCCGTCCACTCTTCCCGGCGCGCTGTGCACTCCCTTTCAAGTCCCGTTCACTTTTTCCGGCGCTATACGCACTCCAAGTTGGGAACCGCCCACTTTATAAAGCGCTAGCCGTACTTCAATTTGTGTTCCGCACGCGAAGCATATGGTCCCTGATGGACCTGAGGCACAACGTCTCTCAAGGCTCTATTGAGTTTTATCACGTTATCACTCCATTTCTATTAAAAACCGATCAAACTTCTTATCACTAAATTCCTTGATACTCTACACACACACACACACACACACACACACACACACACACACACACACACACACACACACACACACACACACACACACACACACACACACACACACACACACACACACACACACACGCACACGCACACACACACACACACACACACACACATTTTAAAATTTTTAAAATTCGCAATTATTTGATATCTCGAGACCCACTGCGGGTATTTTTCTGAAATTTGGGTAATGTTGAGAACCTTTACTGCTCTATGTTTTGTGAAAGTCCCTTTTTTCAAGATTTCTCCTGACTCAAGATTCTGGAATGAGGGGTGTGCGCAGAAGCAATCCTTTTCCAAATCAGGTGCGCGCTTCGCGCGCACCACAATTAGATGAAACACGTTCCCTAAAGCTGACCGACTTTTTCTCTGGAATCTCGCTTATTACAATGGAGCGCAGTCTTTCTACTTCATGATAGGATAGAGGTTGTTAGGAAGAATCAACATTATATGTGGGAGGAGAACAAACAATGGCATCAACGCTATCCTGAAGTGGCAATGAGAACAAATAATTACGCAAAGGGCTAATCTTTTCCTTCAAATAATCATTCTCAAGCTTAGTACGACCTATCTCATCTGCCAGTGCTGCGATGACCTTTTCGATCCATTCTGTCAACGAGGCGATTTCGCGATCCCATTGACCATGGCTTGTAGACCATCGGACATTGGCGATTCAGGTGTTCCCACACGGCTCCTCTTTATTCTTTTTGTCATTCCGACTGGTGTAGCAGCACGAGATTCAGACATGACGTACTTGAAAGAAAAAAGATCAGCAGAATACGGCGAAATTCATTGGCGGCACAGGTGGACGACACCAATCGAGCGAGCGGAAACGAATTACCTTTCCTAGTTTTGGAGCCTACTTGCCACTATGAGCACAGCAGAATCCTCAAGCAGTAAACGAGTCCCGAAATCGGCCACGAGGCTTCCACAGCAAAGACGAGCAGCAGAATGTGAAAGAGTGGAGACGAACCCAAGCGCTCGACGACCAGTGCATTTACAGGCAGTTAATATGTCTGTTATCGTCAGAATATTGGGTGTGACGCATAGTTGCAGACGTTTTTTTACGAGTGATGTCTTCCGTCGTGTCGTTGCCGGACGTTGAAATTTTCAATATATGCGCAGGTCATACGGTAACGGGCGCGAAAATCTCACATTTCCCGCCGATTCCCACGTTTTTGAATTCGCGTCACGGATTTCATCTAGAACTTTTTATTCAGCTTTTTTCATTACCTACTCACTCCTTCATTTTTATCTTTCTTATACCTTCCTTATTCTTTCGATTTTATGCTGTTTATTATTTAGGTTTTTGGGTATGCGATTAGGACACAGCTCATTTAGGTTCGCCAACATGAAGGTTCGTCGGGACAATATTAACCGTGTCAAGATAGGTCTTCTAACAACGACTTTCAGAACACAACTTTATGCGTCGCATTGGAGTGAAACCAAGTAAACGGCTAAATATTCGCTCATACACGACTATTTTTACTCCAGCAGACTTTCAGACTGTTTTCGTTATACTTAGTCCCTCTAGCGCTGCAGTGGAAAATAACTTAGCTATCGCAGCGCCCTCTCCATCCGGTTACTTTTTGTGTCACTAAGTAATCTCCAAGTGTGCATGCTTAAAATGAGATGGGGTAGAAGTGGTTCAAAATGTATTCCTCCTAACTAAACATGTTTAGAACGCCCTGGCACAAAAAGTGTTCGGATGCTCGTCTCGTGGCGCAAAACAGTGAGGAGAGCGGGCAGATCAGTGGGAATGGCTAACCAACACTATTGATAGCCGAAGTGACCTCCACCATTAGCGTTGACAGTCGTTCCCACTGATCTTCACGCCCTCCTCACTGTTTGGCGCCACGAGACGACCACCCAAAGGGTTCACCATGAAGTGCCATGTAAGTTCCGCCCAGTCATGCTAGCCTAGTCGTAAGAATTTCCAACTGGTGATTTCTTGATCATGAGAAAAGAAAGAGTTGTAACGTTATGGTAGTATGAAAACAGAAGTACGGAAAACACCACGCATCGTCTTCCAGCGTCGTGGTTCGAAAGCGTGGAATACGTTTGTAATGTGATATCTGCCCCATAATTTCCATACCATCCTACAGCCTTACATGAATGTGAATAGTATGTGAAACTGAAGAAACCACTGGAGACTCAATGAGCAATATAATCTCTATGTTTCAGTCGCATGCTATTGGAGTCCTTCTACTGAATGGACCGTGGGCTGAACACCTCCATCTCACCGTCTAAGTAACCTTTCGAATCTCCTGGTCATCTGCACCCTTCTAATTTCATCATCTTTGACTGCAAATAAAAAGCATTGAAAAACATGAAATATAATATTTTTGAACCGCATGCCGAGGTCTTGGAGAGGTGCTCGAAAAGTCCGAGTACGAAGAAGACGACGACTGCATTGAGCGATACTACGAGAAGCAGCTTCTCGACGACCTGCTGCCGTCCACCCTCTCCATTCACACAATGCGTGTGAACTATGTGTTCCACGATAAGTGGCGGGTGGCGGAGAAGACCACGCATAGTCTACCGGCGTCGCGGTTCGAAAACGTGGCATACGTGTGCCAGGTGAGATCTTCTTCTTAAATTTCATACCATCTTGCAGGCTTACATCTAGGTGAATACGTCACGGAAGAAATCTCTGGAAACTCAACCAGCAATCTAAACGCTCTGCTTCTGTCGCATGCATATGCGATTGGAGTCCTACTATTAAATATTCCCTGTGCTGGACATCTCCATCTCACCGCCTTAGTAACCCTTTGAATCGCCTAATTTTCCTCAGGCACTCAACGGGTCCGACCCCAGCCTAATAGCAATCGGAACAGCGTTCGAACGCTCGAGGAGCGAAACGCTCGACGTCGGCGTAGATCCCGACCACTTTCGTTCGAACTCCCAGCCGTCCGTTCGAACTCACATTCACTCCCTGGATACTTCACCACGATCGACCTGTCTCTACTCGTCATTACACGTCACAGTTCATCGAGCCACGTCATCATTATTATCAACACCTTTCATGAATCGTGTTTTTTTTTTCAAATTGCCCCTCATATTCTTGTTTTACTCATCTTCGTCTGATACACATGTTTCTTTTAATCTTGCTCCTCATATCCTTGTTTTCCTCATCTCCGTTGGGGGGAAAGCGGCGGATTCCTTCCAGGATTGAAAACTTGCGTGCACCTCGAAATTGACAGAAGTTGAGGTTCTTTTTGGGGTTTTTGGGGGATAGAGTTTAATTATTATTGACCAGCTTTACCGAGCGGGGAAAATCTCTCGGCAATAATAAACCTAGGCTGCATAGTTTTTTTGTGATTTGCAACTTTGTTTGGATAAATACTTGGTACCACTTCAGCATAGGCAACATACCAGAGTATACAATAGAATTAGCAGCTTTTTTGGTTTGAACGACCGCTCAGTTGATCACACAAACTAATCTAGTGTGTTTGGAAAAGACAATTATTACACAGCTATAGCGCGTTAAACAATTCTCAATAAACGTTTCTAGTAGCTCTTCTAATACAAAAGAATACCAAATCGTTAGGCATCTTTCATAATTCTCACCGGAAGCGCGGCACGCTCGTGACAATCGAGGCGGGCGTGTGAGTTTTAAACTTTACACAGCGCGGCACGATCGATAGTCAACAATGAAAACTCCGGCGGCACCATCATGGCGGTACGGCTAAAGTTAGGCCTCTACTGTGAAATGCACGGACATTACTGGTTTGTATTTCTCAATATAGTAGCGTAGGATGATTCCAGAATTATTTATGTCGGAGAGGACGTTAACGGAGAAGAGAGCAGTGATTCAAATGGTGAAACCGCTATTGCGATTTAGGCCGCGCCGGAATGGCGGTGCTGGATGGGCGGCACGCGCGTCTCCGGGCGAGTAAAAGTTTCATAGTCCACCGCCCGTCGCGCGCGTGCCCCGCTTGCGATGAGCACTATGAATGATACCCTAGGTAAATCGTCAAAATATGGTAAAAAATCGTTATGGCATACTGTCAATGAGGCTTTATATATGTTCCCTGCCAATTCGAGACTTGATGCTTCGGGGAAAGCGGCCTTTATCACGCTTTGTTATCATTACTCAGATAATAACACCGGCTGAGCGGGCGGAGAAGTAGGGTCGGCGGCTTAGCGGGCAGGCTTATTTTGGGGACGGGGCGTCTTACCGGCTGAGCGGGCGGGCATGCGTTTTACCGGCTGAGGGGCATGGCTTTACCGGGTCAGCGGGCAGACATTAATCAATGGCGGAGCATATCACCGGCTGATCGGGCAGGCACTAAAGCGAACCAGGCTTATGTACGGCGCGGACGAAATGGGCTTCGAGCTGCTTCGGCTGTTGGCATTCGAACGGGTGGTCATCCACACGATTTGGATCATTGACCCTTCACCCTTACGGTTCGTTGTAACCGTGGGGACGTGACGGCGTGAGGTCAGTTCATGATTTTTGAAGCAAGGTAAGGTTTGCCGCTTCCGGAAATGAAACGCAAGCCTCGAACTTGCTGGGAATAGGGAGGGCCTACTAGGGGTTTTATCTACTATTGCAGATCGATATCATTCACGTGGTAAGCAACTAATACTGGCAGAGCGGACATCCATTAACCGGCTGAGGCCCCGGTCGTAGTTGGATGAGCCGACGTCTCCAGCCCGGTCGATGCACACAGAATGCATTGGAAATGGGATGCAAAAATCACTCGGTGTATCCCCGCACCCCCAACACCCCCAACACCCACCCGGTCGATACGTATGTTTAAAATGATGGAGTGAGGTTGAAAAAATCACTCCGTGTATTCCTCCAACACCCTCCTCCACCCCCAACACCCCCAACACCCACCCGGTCGATACGTATGTTTAGAATGATGGAGTGAGGTTGAGAAAATCACTCGGTGTATTTGACGCGGTCGATATCCATGCAATACGTGGACGAGAGGGATGAGAAAAACGCCGGGTAGGCGGGCCGATGATAGAACATTGCGTATCACTAGAAAGCTATCGATACTGCTACCTCCGTTTCTTCACTATTCTATCCTTCACTATTTCTCTGAACAGGTGCAATCCTGTTGGCCACGTAATCATCGTCATATCTGGTTGAATACATCGAGTGATTTTCTCAGCCTCACTCCATCATTTTAAACATACGTATCGACCGGGTGGGTGTTGGGGTGCAGGGGGGTGTTGGGGGAGTCGGTGGGTTACAGATGCAACATAGCACCAACTCTGACCGGGGCCTGAGGGGCAGTGAATACCGGGCTGAGGGGCAGCCAATTACCGGTTGAGGGCAGTGAACGCGCGGTGTGAGGGGGCCACCACTTGCCGGCTCAGCGCTCCACCATTTACCGGCTGATGGGGCAGTGAATACCGGGGCTCGCCCGGTTACAATGTTTAGTCAGCCGGTATTGCCTACCTCAGCGGGCGTTACTGCCTGCGTGGCAGGTAAAAGACAGGAAAATTGTTTGTTTGATGAAAGAGAAGGGGAAGTTTTAGGAATGCTAGCGTACCATTTAGTTACTCAACGTAGTAAGTAGGTAGCTAAAGGCGGAGCGATCCGAAGCGTGGAATCGCAGATTGATGACGTCACAGCCTCTGCATTTTCCACGTCGGGCAAAGTTATTTTCCCCCACGTCTGGCAACTACGCCGACGTGGAGGGAGAAAGTAAGGGTTTGACCCGACAGAAATCTGGAGTCGGACCCCGTTCAGGCTGGGGTCGGACCCGGGAAATATCTGAGTCGGCACCCTTCGTCGTCGTGAACTTTACATGAGGAAGCATTTGAGATGGTGAAATTTGACATCTTTGGTTTTTTTTGGAAAATCGGTTACATGCCTACTTTTTAGAGGTTTCCGTTGCACATTCGGGTCAGTTGGGAGTTTTATATGTCAACTTTCACTGGTTCGGAATTTGCCAAATAACCATAGACGTCTTAGAACTATTGAGACTGGTGCAGTCTCATGATTTTCATTTTGAGAAATCGCTCTCTTCTTCATCTACCAATGCAGGGCCTGCTTCATCTGCTCGAAGTTCCTGCTGCTAAACGGAAAGTGATTTGTATATCCTTATTTTGATTAGTACTCAACTGTTAGGTATTGTATAAGAAAATAGAGCATTTTGTACCATCTCTTCATTTCACTTTGTTGCAAAATTTCTTTTCATGATCATCATTAAATATTTTTAACGTGATCATAACAAAATTCACTAGTCCTGTAACCAAGATTAAAACAGCATTAATGAGTTCCAACTACACTCCATACACCTGGCACCCTATGGCGCCAGTGGCCCGGGCGAGAGGTCGCTTCGTCGGCTTAATATCTTTTTTCGCCGCTGCAAGTACCTCCACCAAATTGGAAATTATGAATTCCATGATATTTGTTGTCTCTTTTTTGTTCTGGGCGCCGCAGAAGACGAACAGGAGTTCCCCCATACTTGCGCGCTAGTTCACTCTAAACAGAGTTAAATGCAATTTTCTCTCGAATCACCTTTCCGTTCTTCCAGCCTTATTATATAGATGTCATGTTCCAAGCTCAGCAGTTCACGCCAGTTTCGATGTAACAACCTTGTACACAAATGTCAACAATATGAAATAAGTGGGTGCTGTCCTCGCTCCCATGAAAGAACATCGAGGCGACGTATGGATAGTGGGATCTTCTCCTGAAGAAATAAAATTCATCGAAGCGGCTCTCGAAAACGCAATACGCCCTGCGACAAGACCTACAGGGAGAAACTAGGCTTGGCTATGGGGAACCGCACAGCGCCGGAGGGACAGCGTCGCTCGCGTGATTTTCCGGGTCGGCTCAGTGGCGATTTGTGTGAGTAAGAATCATCATTCCTCGGGTGAGCCTGGTAGCAAGTTTGCAAGCAAGGGTATCTTTCACCACCCCAGCTTCTTAGTTACATATTATGATAATTGAAGTTAACTGAAACCAAAATGAAGCAGAAGCGTTCGCTAACTTTCGATGTTGTGGCTTCAGATTCCGTCAACGACCCAGTTGGATCAGGCCATAGTTATACACCGGCGTTTCGCCATCGCCGGTTCTTGCGGGACGTCTGCAATTGGTGGGCTTTAAATTGACCATTAGTAGACATGCCGCGGAAGCCAGCGGCAGTGAAACGCCGATGTATAACTAGGGCCTTACAGGATCTGTTTTTTTTTTGAATTAGCGATGATGACCGCCATAGCACAGTTTCTCGAGTCGACCAACTTTGCGCCGAGATGCAGCCACGGCTCGGTGGTTTGACTGGCTCGCTGCGCGGGGCCTCGCGTCTTGGGGGTCGTTTATACTTCCGCCGCGGCGCGGCGAGATGCAATACAGCCATATCGACCGCGAGGCGTTTAGAGTTTTTCTGCTCGAAATCTTCCAACGGTGCCGCACGCGGGCGCCGCCTAGGTGCTGCCGCGCCGCCCGAAGAAAGCAGGCGGCGCGACTGCCGCGTGCGATCCGCATTGACATAGTATGCTTCTTTTCCTGTTATTTCATATACATTCTCATTTTTGTTCTTCTGATTCGTCTCTAAAATTCCTTCCAAGGTCCTGGCGTAGTTTAGAGTAGGCTGGAGTTGTGAAAAAGTTCATTTTTAGCTTTGAAATCGTTTTTCTGAAGAGAAATCGTTTTCCGAAGACTCTATCAGCCTTCGGGTGCTGTGTTATTGTGTACAGAAAATTATAGATGTTCCTTTGCACAAAATCACTCATTACAATCGTCCTTGTGTTATGTCAGAGCTAGTTCACGCTGTGTTTAACGTCATTCTGCGATTTCGCCGCATAAATTCGACGCAGCCCGATTATACATCCTGGTGGCGCGATTTTTCAAGCGGCTTGGCGCGCCGCGCCGCTCCGCGGCGGAAGTATAAACGACCCGCGGATGGTCAGAGTCTGACCAGTCTGGCTGTGGCGGCGGCGACCAAGGGCGCGGGCGTTGTTATAGCCTGTAGAAGTTTCGTTCAATGAGCGAAACAACCTCATTCCGAGTGGAGTGCTGCCGCTGCGGCGCATGCTGTGATATCGGGCATACCACGGATGGGGTACGTGGGTCCCCTCCTCGCAATGCGCTACGGCATAACCTGCTAGAATGTACGCGGTGAGAAGACGGGGTATCCTTGCTGAGATGCAGGTTGCTCCTGCGCAGGCGCTGGCGGCGCTGAAGCCTGCTCTACGGGCGTACTAGGTGCTTGCTGCGTGTACGCTTATGCCTTAAACAGTTGGCGAAGGAAAATGCAGAGCACAATGCAGGCGGAAGGGATGAGAAAAAGGTTTTTTAGGAGGTAATGGGAAGGAAAATAAATTTGTGAAACTAAATAAGAGGATAGAGAGAGAAAATAAGGGAGACAGAGACTTTTTTGTCAACGAAATTGAAGAGGTAGTTTTGTTGGAAGAGAAGGGAAATCTTATAGTAGAATCTCTGTGGAAATTCAGGGAAATTCGTTGAAATTGGATGAAACGCTAAACAAAGTGCTGGTGTTTTATTGTGAACGCTACAACTTATCTGAGCAATGTGAAGGACTTCTGTGGGCGTGTGGTGAATTACAGCGCGAAAATTATAAAGGTAAAAGAAAAGACGTAAAAATAAAATGAAATTATTTATTTAAAGAACTTTGGTGCTGAAGAAAAATCATGACCGCTATTAGTTGGCGCTATTCGATCTGAAATCGAAGTGAGCGAACCGGTTTCACGCGCGGTCCATCCAGATCGGAACCCATACGAATGCGCCCCACAGAACATCAGACCACAGAGGTACATATTGATCCCTACCTTGCCTGGGGCGGCATGCACGTACGCGGCGGGTTAGGATGGGGTTCGGCAGGGTTCGGAGCGCCGGGCCGTTTGATGATAGCAGCGCGAGGGCTAAAAGGGGGTTAGGCTAGCACTGAAAAATGTTCCCTCGCAAACCCCACGTAGGAGGGTGGGGCAGCCGAAACCCCGTTGAGACACCCACTACTGATTATCTCCAGCACTCGCACAGCAATGATCGAACGCGCCGACGCCCCAAACCCTGCCCGACCCCAACCTAGGGCGGCGTTCAGAGTTTTCGCGGCGCGACGCGATGGCACATATCGGTCATTGCGACGCGAAAATCGCGTCGCGCGCGGAAATCAAGGTGCACGGCGCGCGAACGCTAGGCGACTACGCGCAATTGCGTAATTTCCGCAATTTTCCGTACCCAAGCAAAACTAATCAATATTTGATCTTATTCTGTCTATTTAAGTGTAATTTACGTTTTTCATCTTTTATCTGTATTATTATGGCACTTATTTGTTTTCGTTGCGACAACTTGCTTCTTTAATGACGAAACAATTAAAAAGACATCAGAGAGCAAATGATGCTTAGAATTTCTTTTGGAGTTGTGAGCACAGAATAGGGAGGTTTCGGTGAAATGAAACTGAATTATGCTTGTGTCGTTTGAAAAGCGTAAAAACACTTTATAGCTCCTCAACTCTTTGACACCATCACCCTCATCACATTGCCCTTAAATATGCAGACAAAATTGTTTGCACTATCATCTGAGAACAATACAATAACCCATAACAATTTCAATCACCCTAGACATTGAAAAGGCTTGAGAAGATTGAAAACGCCCCTTGAGTCCCCGATGATGGTATAAAAAATGATGTCAGTCGCTCCGCGACCATCGCGTCGCGTTGCATTGCAACCTTACCTCAATTTGAGCCGGTCGAAGAAAGGCTCATCGGTCTTTTCATATCACACTCTCGTTATTACCCCGGCCGCTCCGCCCGACCTTGTCCGAGTGAAGTGGAAGTTCGCTTTCTCCCCGAATTTCCATATGCTGTAGGTTTTGGGTTTTTTGAGGTTTTTGAACTGACGCTTTTTCGAATATCCGTGTATGGACAAATGTCTTTAATCTAATG
This sequence comes from Aplectana chamaeleonis, assembly GCA_029168955.1. Classification (NCBI taxonomy): domain Eukaryota; kingdom Metazoa; phylum Nematoda; class Chromadorea; order Rhabditida; family Cosmocercidae; genus Aplectana; species Aplectana chamaeleonis. The sequence goes on from JAPDOI010001347.1 coordinate 66,789, forward strand.
GAAGGTCCGAGCTAGTACTCATAGCGTGTATCGTTCAGATGTGTGTCCGGGCGGAGAACCTGCGGAGCGGTCGATCGTGGCCAATTATAATAGTGACGCGTAGATTTTGTGACATATTAAGCCCAACAGGTTTCATTTTCAAGATAAGGAGAAATGCTATATCGTCAGTTTCTCTCAAGAAGGAAGCCGCACTCAGCAATCGGGCGCAAAATCGTTCGATAAATGGCCATCCTCCCTTCGTTTTCCCGCCCGCTTTTTCCCCGCCAAGGGAGCGTCTTGGCTTACCCCGATCCAGTGACTGACGATAGATCAATCGTAGCATCCTTTTTATTTTTGTCAAACCTCGATCCGGTTCGCCTTTTGAGCAGATTTCATGTGAGACGTTTTCGAACTTCAGCTTTGGACCTACTTCGCAAACTTTCCTAAGTCATTCACCAGCCAAGTGTAACGCTTTTTCCACGCGATCTGGGCTACGCTTTTTCCCTTCAAATTTCTGTAAGCTGTAGTAAAAGATCAGGGTGTTTTTATATACGACTTTGCTCAAATATCTATTCTGATGAAAGGTCTCAGCTAGTTTGTGCTCAAACTTTCCATACGCATTACTTGGAGCATTCCATCCATCTTTTTTGATTCTTTTCAAACTTGGATCCGGTTCGCCTTTTGAGCAGATTTCTTACGAGACCATTTCGAAAATGAAGAAGCAGCTGTGCGACATTTAGCGCTTACTTGAGGCGAGGGATGCTAGTGCAAAACTAACAGCGAGTGGCTTAGTAGATCTGCAGAAATGCACGGAAACGTGAAAATTTCAGGATTCTCCGCTTTTCATTTAGGTGAGGGTAATATGCGAGGCAGTGTCTACCATGTACACCACCATCTCTGTTTCTTCTGAATTGTCCTGAATCGTGCAGCTCAAAGTTGTCAACCACGCTCCCGCGATAACTCCCTCCAGCAGATCGCGTCATCCTTCAGATTCATTCTTCTAAAGGTAATAACTGAAAAGAAATAATTTTTTTCTATTTGGTTCCTTCTATGACACCTGTTTAGATGACCGATCCACCGTCGCCAATCATGGAGTAGGCCCTTAGCATCAATGGTGCGCGCGGGGCGCAGCGCCCTGCTGAATTTGTCGAGGAGATTGAGTGCGCGTTCGTTGGTGTGTCCTCACATTTCTTCCGTATTTGATAGTAATGTTCGTTGTTCTGCTTTTCAGAAGCTCGTTTTGGACACCTAGGCCACGATGCGTTGATAGGTCTCGCGGACGACAATCTGGCGATCTCGAGGTGATTTATTGTTGTATTTGAATATCTCTTGGGTTTTCTGGTTTCTCTTAGGAGGTTTATAGAGCATAATCCTTCTAGCTTTTATATAGCGCTGGGTCACACTGATGCGGAAAGGAATAGCGTTCTGCGCAAGAATGACGCGGAGCGTTTGGCATTGCGCCACCCCACTCTTCAGGTCGCTGCAAAGAGTGCTGTAAGTTGTGGTCAATTATTTTGAGCTGTTGCTTTCTAGCGGCATAAATGTCACCCGTTCTTACGCTGTAATTTTAGACAAGATCCGAGCGTACAAGCACGAGATGAACCATGGTGAATTTCAGTGGGTAGCGCATGACTGACAATGCTAGGCGCGTGGTCTAAGCTTCACACAGTAATGCGTTGCGATAGAAAGTCTATGTCAGGCGTCGGTGTTGCCATTTTGCTCAAGGATATTTTTTCGTATACTATGGTTTTCTCGGAATCAGTCCCCTCAGGCTATGAAATCTTAACTGTAGATATAGTCTATGGGAACACTTCAATCAGAAACATACTAGTGTACAGATCGCCTTCCTGTAGTTCCATCATTACAAGTCAGCTTTTCAAGGCCATAAGTGACCTTTCTATATGCCCATGGCCGGTTATCGTGCTTAGTGATTTTAATCTGCCAGAAATCGACTGGAGCGAAAACAGTCATTATCAGTTCGCTAACCTTATGCTCTGCCATGGTTATTCACAACTAGTGGAGCGTCCCACACGTGGCAATAACATCCTTGATTTGATATTTTCAAATTCAGGAGAAGTGGTTGACAAAGTGATGGTTCGTGCTCCCCATGGGCATAGTGACCATAAAAGTATTACATTCAACGAGATTTTTAGCGGTACAAAACAAGAAACGCTGTACGTGAGGTCATTTTCAAAGTGCAATTATGACTCGATTAATAATTACCTATCGTCCATTCTCAGGAGGGATTCCTTTGATTGTGTGACAACAGTTCATGAAAAATACGAAATGTTCATAGCAATATTGAGTCACGCTATCGAACTTTTTGCTCCTTGGACCCCCGTTTCACCCACCGTCTCAAACTTACCTTCTTATTTGCGAAACATGCTCGAGCAGAAAGAAAGGATGTTTCATTATGCGAATGCAAGCGGTTTTTGGTCAAGATACAATAACTTTACAACGAAATTCACAAAGAAGCTGAAAAAATTCAACTCCAACTTAGAAAAGAAAATTTTGACATCTGGGAGAAAACAAGATTTCTACAAATATCTTAGGAGGAAATTGGGTGGTGGTGAAGAATACGGAGGTTCACTAACTAACGGCAATAGTGCTGTAACAGATGCGGAAAATGCGAATGCTTTTGCTGATGAATTTTCTAAAGTGTATTCACTAGATAATGGTCGAAGACCAAACATAGGTTTCGTCATTGAACATCCAATGCCAGAATTTACATCTATAGACCCATCAACTGTCTATGGATATCTGACTACATGGCCCAATTCTAACTCTCGAACTCCTGACGAAATCCCCTTCACTTTCATACACAATGTCGCACACATAATTTCGGGCCCGTTATCGTATTTGTATAATCAATCAATATTACTCTCTGAAGTTCCTGGACGATGGAAGCACTCTTATGTCACACCAATTTTGAAAAAACAACCTGCATCTGACCCAAGAAATTACAGGCCAGTCAGCCTAACGTCAATTTTTTGCAGACTCCTCGAAAAAATTATCAAAAAACATGTGGTGGAACATCTCGATCTAAATAAAATTATTCCGATATGTCAACATGGGTTTGTGAGAGGTAAGTCTGCTGAAACCAATCTACTGGAAAGTCTCAATGATTGGACAAACATTTTGGACGATAAGGGGTGCTGTGGTGTGATATATTTTGATTTCCAAAAAGCATTCGATCGAGTGAGCACTGACAAACTTTTGCATATATTAAATGAAATTGGTTTCCATCCGAGTATCAAGGCATGGGTGAGAGAGTACCTCACTGGAAGAACCTTCCAGGTGAATATCAATGGGGTGCTTTCGGATGTCAAGAATATAACTAGTGGAGTTCCACAGGGAGGGGTCTTATCACCTATCCTGTTTAACATCTACACGGCAGAAGTTCCAAAGCTACTAGAAAATGAAAATGTGACCTGTAAACAATACGCGGATGACTTGAAAATTTATTGCGATGTATCGCGTTCTGAAGGGAGTCTGGCTGTGCAGTCCGCTATTGATAGCTTGACAATATGGTCTCAAGAATGGGAACTCCCACTGTCAACAGAAAAAACCTTGCATCTGAGATAAGGAGCCTCTGACACACCACCTACATACCATATGAATGCCAGTACCATTAAACCGGTGAATTCAGTCAGAGATCTGGGATTTCTTTACACAAATGATTTGGATTCCTCTGCTAATTATGACGCGATTTGTAAAAAGGCTATGGTACGAACGTTTCACATATTCAAAGCGTTATCCACTAGAGATAAGAACATTATTATCAATGCATATAAGACCTACATAAGGCCACTAGTCGAATGGGGCTGCACGGTGTTCAACCCATCCAGGAAAAGAGATATCAACAAGATTGAAAAAATACAGAGAAATTTCACAAGAAAAGTTTTTATTAGAACTGAAGGCTATCGGTACTCTAGTATTCCTTCATCTACGGACCGAAACTCACTTTTGAAACTAGCAACGTTGGAAACGAGGAGGAAGGTATACGATGCATGTACAGTGCAAAAAATCATTCACGGCAGGTACACTGTTGACGCATCAAAGTTTTATACATTTGTTCACTCAGTAACACGTGGTGGACAAATGAAGATCTCCTACCACAAACCAAAAACTAGGCTTAGAGCGAACGGTTTCACAGCCCGAGATGGATCATTATTCATTACCTTGAGCAAAACAGTGGATTCAATGTGCACAACCGCCACATTCAAGCGTCGCATCAAAAATAAGCTTCTTAGATCATAATTATCTATCGGTTGATGTCGTAATTTCAGCCAAGTCCATGTGAACTCGTATTTTTCATGATCACCTGAGTGATTTCATGTTTCTTGTATAATTTTCAATCTTTTCACACGATTGTCTTATACAGCGTATTTAAATAAATAAATTTAAAAAAATAAAATGACGCAAGCACTCGATATATTATTTTTATTATATAATAGACAGTATTTCGCCAGTTCACTTCCAGGGTTCCTAAAGTTGATCCTTGCAGCACCGAGCGGAAAGGCGTCTCCTGGATGATGGTGAGCCACGTGAATGTGTTTCACCTCCGTATGGGGGCGAAGCACTTTTAGTTTGAGATTGTATGTACTAGGTAAAGGCGAAAGTTTTCCCCCTCTCAACTCGGTAATTTTCTGATCTTTAAGTCTTGTGCCAAAGGGTGATATATCGTTCGAAACCTCTAATTATTTTCTAGGTTAAGGCGGTGTTCACGATGGTTTTCGTTCCTGAGTTTTCCACTCAAAACAGTGCTTTGGCAACCATGTGTTACCAAAATTACCAAGAAAGATTTATATTCATTATATTCAATTTACACAAGTCTGAACCTTGTTGAGTGGTTGCCGACTGTGTTTGTCTAATACCTGTGCATTTTTTTGTTTTCTCTGATCCTAAAGCCGAGAATGAATAAAAATCTTTTTTTTTAACAAAAAAAGGTTTTTCTGAAGCAACAGCGATTTTCTTTCTGTTCTTGACCCAGTGGCTCAGGCTATTCTCGGCCCCAAGCCGCACCGAACAGAAATCGGAGCCGCCTGACAGTTCGGCTCGTTCTCCTATTCTCTGGGCCGCTGCTGTTGCTGTGCGGGCGAACCAGAGCAGCCCGGACAGCAACAGAAGCCGACTTGGCAGATTGGGAACACGAGCCGAACTGTCAGGCGGCTCATAACCGATAATTGCCTGAGAGGTTAGGAAAACACTATTTCAACCCAGGAACAAAACAAAAGGGAAAATTTGTTACATAGTGTTATCGGCTGCTATCACAATCTCGAACTTTCAGATGTTCATATCAAGGAGGCTTTTCGGGAGCAGAAGGCGGTTCGGCGACTCCAATACTTTGGTTTGCAGTCTCTTTCAAACATTCGTGGCTACACAACCGAGTTCCAACGTTCCGTGCTGTTTTCTCCGAAATTGAGATGGAAATGACTTGACTTGATCGGTTGGCTTTCGCCTGACGCGGTCATTCCGCATCTCCACCGAGGTGTGCCGTTCTAGTAGTCAGCCGTGTCCATTTTTCACGGTCTTCAGCCACAATTTGAACACATTCCATCCAGCTGTCACTATTCCATTTCCTGCGAAACGAAACATCGTGCCTGAACTGTCTTTCGATGCCGAGTGACTTCAAATCCTCTTTAACCACATCCGTCCAGAACTTTCGCCTACGCCCAGGTGGCCGTTTCCAGACAGGATTTGGAAGCACTCTATAGCGTGTTGTACGAGACGATCCGGCGTTCTTCTTACTATATGCCCGAGCAGTCGAAGTCGACTTTCCATTGCTGCTTGAGATGGCGTTAGGAGATGCTGGCACCTCCCTCGTGTCAAGCGTTGATGTACTGCGTCGATTTCCTTGTAAAGGTCTTCGATATGGCATACACGCGCCAGAAATATCCATGAAAACACCTGAAAAGCTTTCTCTAAGTGCAATCCAACCTTCTATCTGCGCCTTCGGTGCTGCCCACGTCTCCGATCCGTACATCATGATAGGGCGAATAGCGGATAGGTAAACGCGCAACTTGACTTCCTTCGCGATGGTGGTAGACCACAAACACTTGATTTGAGAATTGAATGCAGACGTAGCTTTCGCACATCGTTGTCGAATATCCGCTGCATAACTACCATCGTTCTTCAGCAAACAGCCCAAATAACAGAAATCGTCCACCAGTTCGATACGTTGTCCGTCCACACAAACTCCAGTTGAAGGCCTCTGAGAGACCCACATCTGCTTGCATTTGTCGGGACGAAGACGAAGTCCATAGGCTGTGGCATACTTCGAAACGAGGTTCACAATCCTTTGCAGTTTTGCGTTGTTTTCAGCGAATAACACGATGTCGTCGGCGTACTCCAGGTCGACAAGGGGGCGTCGTGATGGTGTTAGGATCACATCCACAGGAAACTGTTTTGCAACTCTACGCATGATGTCATCAACGGCGAAGTTGAAAAGAGAAGGTCCTGCAACGGCTCCTTGCCTTACTCCTGTTTTCACCTCGAAAGCTGACGTAAATCCGACAGGTGTACGAACTGCTGCTGTTGTTCCTTTGTTCATGTCCTCGATTAACCGAACATACTTTTCCGGGACTCCATCTGCTCGCAGAGCATTGAGCAATCGATCACGATGAGGAGAGTCGAACGCGGCATCAAAGTCCAAAAAAGCAAGCTGTAATGGCTTCGAATACCGCTGCCACGATTCAATTACTCTTCTCACGACGAACACTTGGTCGATGGTCGATCTTTCAGGTCGAAAACCGGCTTGCTCATCTCTGATCGTTTTTTCACGATGTTTGATAAGTCGCTCGAGAATGATACGTTCTAAAACCTTGTACATGACACGAAGTAGGGAAATTCCTCTGTAGTTCTAAGGATCCGTGACGGATAGCTTCTTGTGAAGAGGTACGATGATCGCAAGTCTCCACGAATCGGGTATCCTTTCGCTCATCCATATAGCACGGATGGTGTTGGTCATTTCACGAATCCCAGACGGAGGAAGAGCTTTCAGCTTTTCAGCAGTGATGTTGTCATCTCCACCAGCCTTTCCATTCTTCATTTTCCGGACACAATCCAAAACTTCAGACTCAGTCGGCGGTTCCTCACTGACATCGTAATGTGCTCTCTGAACATGCGGGAGCTCAGGTATTGATGGCGCTGGACGATTCAGTAGTGAACTGAAGTAATCCTTCCATACTGGCAGCGTCGCATCACCAACTGCAACTCCATTGGTAGTGTTCAAGACAGGAGAACATCTCTTCATCTTCCCGCTATACTGTCGCAGCAACGTGTAGGCTTTCCTCGGATTCTTCTCCTCCCAAGCCTTCTCGAACTCCTTAGCTTTACACGTCCACTCTCACTCGCGGTCACTTTGGAGCTGCCGACGCAACTTCCTCCTCAGACGCTTCTCCTCCACGAAGTTTCCTGCAGTTCGGAGAGCACATACTCTGTTGTAGGTAGATGTTGTTTCTTCTGAGACGTAGGCGAACTTCTTCTTAGACTGTACAACCGGGAGTGCCTCTTTCGAAGCGTCCTGGATGCACTTGACGAAGGATCCACGTCGCAAAGTTTCTTCTTAGTCCGTACTCCGATGTGAATAGAAACGCGTTGTCGAAAATTCCTTCTGCACTCTTCATCTCTGAGACTGGTCATGTCAATCCTCTGGAGAGGCTGAGCCCCTCGCTTCCTCTTATGAATCCTCGCAGTGAAGTTCAACAGAACAGGACGGTGATCCGAATCGAATGCGACGTCCCACACAGCTCTAGATCTTCGAATGTCCGATACTGGAATATTCCTCGTCAGGACATAGTCAAGCTGTAGTTTCAAAGTTGTCATCTTCCACTTCCGCTGCTCTTCTGGGGATAGCTGGGTTGGTCCCTGCCACGTAAGCTGATGGCGGCGATGATTCCTCTTGAATGTCGATGCAATAATCAGACCACTGCGTTCACAAAAGTCGACAAGGCGGTAGCCATTGTCCGATGTTTGTTCCACTGGATAGAACCATTTACCGAGTACTTTGGATTCCTGATCAAGTCCCATCTTCGCATTTGCGTCAATCCCCACGACAACAGCATGTTGACAAGGTATCCTGGCCAGCAACGTATTGAGTTCCTCATAAAACGCATCCTTCGAATTTTCTTCGGCGGTTTCAGTGGGCGCATGAGCACTCACTATCCACAGATTGAATCCTCTGTGATCCCGCAGTCGTACGAATGCATTCCGGCACGACGTTGAGCCGAACTCCTTGACCATACCATTGAAATCCTTTCTTACAGCTATTGCACAGCCTCCCACTCTTCTATCGTCAGCGTTACCGCAGTAGATGGTGTACTCTCCGACGCTGATGACGGGTCTATCTTTGAGGCGGGTTTCCTGCAAAGCAGCAAACGGTGCATGGAAATAGCTCAGAAGTCTGGGTAGCGCAGTTTTTTGGATATCACTCGAGAGCGATCGACAGTTCAGGGTGGCGAAACTGTGGCTTGTGACCAAAGACTCCATGAACTCCCTAGGTACGGATCCTAAGGTGTTATGGACCAGAGGCCTTGGTGTGCCGGACGGCGACACCTTTATGCAATGTGCGGGACACTTTCGCGATATAGTTGTGCACGCTATATCGCTCGAACGTTCCCTGTGTACACTCAAACGTCTGCTGGGTTCAGTAGAAGCAGGGGCACCAACGAGCAGGTACCAACAGACTTGTATACACATCCCCGAGATGGAAATAATCTCAGAATTGTCGTCGGTTATAGCCAAACATCCACAGAGAATGTTCGGCTATAACCGACGACAATTCTGAGATTACTTGCATCCCAATTTCGGAGAAATTTCTGAGAATCATCCCTGTGGATGTTCCGACACTAGCCCATGTCAATTTTCTATCTCGTCTTTGGAGACAAAAGCGCGGAAACGATAAAAACGGTAAGTTATTCCCCCACGCACACCCAATACCAATACTGCTCAAGGCTTCACTATAGATGCGCGCGGGGATAACACGAAAAACAAAGAAAAAACACAGGAAAACAACCCAGAAAAAAAATCATCTATTCCTCCTTTGATTAATTCAAACTGGGAACTATTGAAAATACGAGACCGCACAACTACCATATCCTGTTGCAGTGAACTGTATGGCCATACTATAAAAAGACATAAAATATTCAAAAAATATTTCTGTCCCAATTTTCCTGGGAGCGCCCTTCACCATCTACACTCTTATTCGAAGCGATATTTATTATGATGCTCTATACATTTTTCTCGACTACATACTAACGCTGAAACTTCTGACTTCATTCGGCTCCTAATTAGATCGAGTAAAGTTCGTTCCGAAGAGAGCACACAATCATCCCCTACAGGAAAAAGTCAGTCATCCGCTGCTTTGTCTCGCTGACTGCTGTGGCCTGTTCGGTAACCTAGGTACCTGAATTTTCGCTATCAACAAGGATTGAGAAAAACCGTTGGTATTTATCAACTTATCGTTCTCAAGGGGGTGTGTATACAAGTCTGTTGATACCTGCTCCTTGGTGCCCCTGCTTCTACTGAACCCAGCAGACGTTTGAGTGTACACAGGGAACGTTCGAGCGATATAGCGTGCACAACTATATCGCGAAAATATCCCATACATTGCATAAAGGTGTCGCCGTCCGGCACACTAAGGCCTCTGGTCCATAACACCCTAGGAGTTCATGGAGTCTTTGGCCACAAGCCACAATCGTTCTCAACCACGACCTGAAGTGCTCTTGTGACGGATGTCTAGCCAAGAAGTGGTCACCATTGGCGGCGAGCTGTCCAGCTAATTACAGAAGCATCCGAATATGTATGTACGTCAGTGTAGAGCTTTAGGGGTGTGGTATGCTTTGTCGCTGTCATGAGCGACAGGCATGTAATGTAGCACAAGTCGCGGGGGGGACCCGCACCGGAGCAACAGCATCGGTCGTCATAGGAACAGTTACCGCTCTTCTGTCGCAGCGAGGTGTCCAAGAGGGCTGACATACTGCGAATGTGCCTATGCCTGTCGCTGCCACTGTCGCTGTCGCTGTGCAGCGCATTGCGACAGGGATAAATTTTAAGGGCGGGTGTTCTGTGGTAGGCGGTTGCTGCCGCTGTGCACAGCGGCGCGACCGTGTGTCGCAAAAGTATACCATACCCCTTCAGGTAGAACAGCGAAATCCCTAGACTTCTTGTTTTGAAATGAAGCAAGAAACTCGACGGTACTCTTTGAACCGTAGAGTGCAGCCAGTTCAAGAAGGTGTTTGATTAGGCGGCATTTAAAATTTTGAATATTGAACATTTCTGGAACCCTCTTGGACATTTCAAGAGAATAGTGAAGTCGGTCTAAAGGAGACTTTACGCCTACGCGGTCGGCGTGCTTGCCAGGCGGCCGACGCAAACGCTTTTTTTGAACTTGTGAATTCGCAAAAATTGATGGATATTGTATGATACTCCAGTCAGTTGTCTGCAGCCGTAAAGAAGTTCATTCGGAAGATGCTTTCGCGACGATGGCTCGACACGCACGCTGACCGCGTAGACGGACAGTCTCATTCTGATAAACTTTACATCAAGCGAAGGTCTGGGCTCGGTGTCTCCTCAATCCACCTTCATCCTTCATGAAGAAACTCAATGGCTAACCCCATATACTTGTTCCCACTCGAAATAATGCCTACTATCGATGCCTGGGTGCGAATTTGGATATAAACCATTGAGAAAAAATAAACCCAACTCGTTCTAGATTGCGAATATGAATACACTGACGATTTCGTTTTTTCGTATACACTTTTCGTTCTCCTGCATGAAGAGATTACTTGGTCGCTAGAGATGGGTACTATATATTACTTCTCAAAATTCAGGACATAAGGTCATCAACTACGTATTAGTGAGCGAGTGTTCAGTGATGCGAACTTCCCGTAAGGACCGCTTTCATCTGAGGCGGCAGCCAAATCACATTACGCCGCCATCGACCTTCGCATGACGGACTTCGATTCCTGGCGAAGTAGAAATCTCGCTCGAAGTGTCTTAGCGCAAGTATTCGGACATGTGGTCCAGCGCTACAACGAGGTTGGTCCTTATTTTCATTCAGAAACAAAAAAAATGGGATCAAGAGCTTGATTCGAAGTGATCCCGCTTCCTTCTTTCATGCCTTCCGATATGAGAGGAAATTGTATACGGACTCCATGAAGTTACTTCTTTAGGAGTGCAACAATGAACTCAAAAGGCAGAGATCTCCTGTCCATTCAGTACCAACGAGACGGAGAAGTCATTATGAAGCTATCTCGAGGTGCTTGAAATTCTTGAGTGAGCACAAGAAGCTCGAAGCATTTGGAATGTCCTGATCTGTAACATTGTAGCTGAACTTCCCCACCTGTTTCAGCATTCCGTGCTATCGCCGTTTTGATCGTCAAACGAGCCGATCAAGCTCTGCATTTGGATGGGTGGAAGACCGTGGTCAGGTGTTCTTGCCTCGCCAACAACGAACTCCTCTGAGTGGAAGAAGTCAGATTGGTGACTCAATCGAATTCATATCCGATTCACCGGATTCGCCCGACTCGTTCATTATCGAGCAGAAATCGCATCACGCCACTTCGCCCATAGTTCCTTACTCGTTAACTGTGGATCGACCATTATGGTATGGGTCGCCTACGGTGGCGTACTATAGGTGAGCGCTTTCTGAACACCTCGGTAGACGTTTTGGATTTGTTCTCTTTCCCCAGCCCAAATTTCCATTCTTGTACTTTCTAATTCGATGGCTGCAAATTTTCAAGGGTGAAACATTTTCCAAGCCCTCATGGCTCAAATCCAGGTGATTATTGAAGAACCACAATTCCGTTATTGGGAGATTTGAAAGATTCAACAGACAGCACGCCGATGAAAGCCCATTTGTCTCCTGGATAAGCAAAAACTCTTGGAAATCATTCTTTGCTGTGGGTGTATGGTAACCATACAAAAGCTCATACGCAGATTATTTGCAGACGATTCTCCCGTTTGTCATCAAGAGGTGATCCAAACGTCGAATGGATGACTGCGGCACATTTCACGACGGAGTGCGGAAAACGGAAAATCATCGAATACATTCGTAAGGTGAGGAATCCATATGTATAAAGAAGTAGTGCACAGCTGTACTTGTGTCGTCTGTACGGTCTCCGTAGCAGCTTTAGTCTCAATAGAATGGACCAGGCGCGATCATTGCGGCTGGCCGCGCGGCGTTGGCGGTATCACCGGTCAACGGGGTTTCGATCACGCGCGGCGATTTACCGTCGCAGTCTCGTCCATTCACTGGACTAATTTGAATGCGCGGACCCTCTGTTAGTACTGTGCCCCCATTAATTCGCCTAAACGAGCCATAGAGCATAGACTGAATTTGCTGCGGTATATAAGTGAAGTCAACACGCAAAAAAAACGAAAATCTAATATTCAAATGATTAAATCTCACACTTTATGGAATTTCGCACCAGTATGCATCCACTATGGCCCATATTACAACGTCTACGCATTTTGAAGTGTCAAAAACGGCCCGCAATGCCGCTACGTGAGTTAGAAGTTGGCCCCGCCCTGTATTTTCACGCCCCCTATATTTGCCCTTTTTCTGCAACGCAAAGTTGTTGGGTCATATTCACCGTTGGTAGTTGTTAGATTGCCTAACAAGTGAGCCACACACGTCTATGACGGCGAAGATGGCCCAGCATCCTTGCGTTGGAGGAAAAGGGCAAATACAGGAGGCGTGAAAATACAGGGCGGGGCCAACTTCTAACTCATGTAGCGGCATTTTGGGTCGTTTTTTACACTTCAAAATGCGTAGGCATTATGTTGTAAGCCATACGGTTCGATTCACATTGTAATCCCAACCACGTTTACGAGCGTGTATGCTGTCTTTAAATAATAAATTATTGAGTGGATAACTGAACTGCCGAACAAAAATCAATAGTGCACGTGAGATCCCCACATCGGCTAGCTCGAAGAGTCAATTAGGCAACCTTTCTAGGTCAATTGTTTGAAAGTGTCACCTTGAAACTGCTCGATGCCTGCTAAAGGCAGCAGACGCTCTCGAAAAAAGTTGTTGAGATACGTGCGTCGCATAAAGTATACGAACACCCTGAAATTTCATGGTTGGACCATTCGAACGACGTTTCAAGCATCGGCACCGGTTTCAATGTTTTCCTCTATTCCGAAAACGGTAGGTCACATTGTAGGAAGGCAAATCGTACACTTTTTCCTTTTTTACATACAGAAATTCATTTTTAGCCGTCGCATAAGTATACGAACACTTGGAAAATTCATAAATTTATCGAATAATTTTCAACAATACATATGGAAAAAGTCTTCAGTATGATGTTACACCACCTTTACGCGAAATAAGTTCAAACAGTCTATCTGTCATGCTATCACTGAGGTTCTGGAGGGTCCCTTGGTCAATTTCGTTCCATGCGTCCACGATGGCCTCCTTGAGTGACTCCACAGTTCCGTATTGCCTCCCATCCTTGTAGATCTTGCGAACAATGATTTCCCAAAGGTTCTTAATAGTATTCAGATCCGGGCTGATCGCTGGCTAACGCAGAGTATCGACGTTGTTGCACCGGAGCCACTCCAGAGTAGATTAGCTGACGTGTATGGTGGCATTATCTTAGATATAACGGAAGAACTGACGTCTCCGACGACGAAAATACGGAAGAATATGCGAAGCCAACACTTCCTGGTACTCAAGTAAATCCATACGATTCGATACGAACGCGATTCCGACCTTCCCAGTGGCTGTGAAGGCTGCCCAAACCATCACGTTTCCTCCGCCAAAGTTCCTGAGGCTGAAGAAAGCCGGCTCCTTCCGAAGATCCCACCAGTAGTGCCTCGAACCTACCGGACCATCCAAATTAAACTTTTTCTCGTCCGAGAAGACAACCTGAAGCAACGGGTTCAAAATTTTTCCATGAAATTGGATAGCACACGATTCAATTCACCTTCCTCCAATTTCTATCCAAACTTGAGCGGGCGAACTGGAGCCTGGCCGACTTGTGGCGTTTTTCCAAGCGCGGAGCCTTTTTCAATACGGCTCTTTCAATGTTTTCGTTGCGATGGATCGAACGGAGGATGGTATCCTTTGACACATTCAGCGAGAGTTCGGAGCGGACGGTCGCGCTAGACACCATTGTGTTGGAGACTCTTCTGGCAATGCGTCATTCGTCGTGTCCAGTGAGCTTCTGAGGCCTCCCAGAGCGATCACACATTCCTAAAGGAGTCCGGATTCCAGAGAAACGAAGAGATGCAGCATGGTGAACGTCCAATTTGTCGAGAGATTTGTCGGACTCCATGACCGGCGGCGTAGAGAGCCCGGGCCTGGGCCTGTTCTTTGGAAGAGAGATGTGAACCGCGTGGCATGATGATAATTTACGCATACAACTACATTCTTTACTATCCCGCTTATAACAGGATTTTTTCGTCTGTCTCTTGTACAAAAATTTCGTTTCTCTGAAGTGTTCGTATACTTATGCGACGGCTAAAAAATGAATTTCTGTATGTGAAAAAGGAAAAACTGTACGATTTGCCTTCCTACAATGTGACCTACCGTTTTCGGCATAGCGAAAAACGTAGAGACCGGTGCCGGTGCTTGAAACTTCGTTCGAATCGCCCAACTATGAAATTTGAGGGTGTTTGTATACTTATGCGACGCACTGTATGTACGTTGCTGGGGTCGTAAGGCCTCTATTGGAACGCTCACGCTGTTGAAAGCACCAAAAACGAGTCAAAACTACTAAATTTGAGCATTTTAAAGTCAAAAAATTTGGTTAGCTTCTCCCATGAGCTGTGCCGACCCCACGCCCAATACAAACTCGTCCAGATTGATCATTCGAATACGATCGCTTTGGCCAGTTTTTGTTGCCTCCAGAAAGGTGAGAGTTCTAGTAGTCTTTAAGAGTCTATCGGCCTCGCTGATTTTTTCGCGAAAATCCATAGCGAAATTCAATTCCAGACTTGGAGAGTGCGTACCAGGCCGGTCTAGAAAATATTCATCACCTTTCTAATGCGCTCATGCTAGGTTTACCCAGTTACCTTGGTTCATAGCCTTTCTAGGGGAAGTAGGGCCAATCAAAAAACTATACTTGGACCCACCGAATATTTCGAATAATTTGGATTTTCTCCTCAATGCCAGAACGTATTTGAACCGTTTTGGTTTCCAAGCATTTCTTCAGCAGGCAAGGCTCCCTCAATTGATGAGAAAGTAGAAATATGCCCTTTCATAAAAACGAAACTATCATTTATTCAAAATTATTCGAGTATTCGAATAATTTCGAATAAATGCTGATTACAATTTAATGAATGACCACAAATCTGGTCTGTCATCAATTGTGAGGCCCCGGTCATAGTTGGATGAGCCGACGCCTCCAGCCCGGTCGATACACACAGAATGCATTGGAAATGGGATGCAAAAATCACTCGGTGTATCCCCCCCGCACCCCCCAACACCCACCCGGTCGATACGTATGAACAACATGGTGAGGTGAAGCTGAGAAAATCACTCGGTGTATCCCCACCCCCAACACCCCCGCCCCCCTCCGGGTCGATCCGTATGTTTAAAATGAGGGAGTGAAGTTGAGAAAATCACTCGGTGTATCCGACGCGGTCGATATCCATGCAATACGTGGATGAGAAAATCACCGGGTGGGCGGGTCGAAGATAAAACATTGCGTATCACTAGAAAGCTAACCTTACTGCTACCTCCTTTACTTCACCATACTCTCCTTCACTATTTCTCTGAACAGGTGCAATCCTGTTGGCCACGTAATCATCGTCATATCTAGTTGGATGCACCGAGTGATTTTCTCAACCTCACTCCATCATTTTAAACATACGTATCGACCGGGGTGGTGTTGGGAGGTGTTGGGGGGTGCGGGGTGTTGGGGGTGCGGGGGGATACGGATGCAAATAGCACCAACTATGACCGGGGCCTGAGGCGGTAACCCTAGAGGAAACAGGAAAAGTTGGAGTACATTACGAGATTGCTGCATAAGATTCAATTATCTTATTATTCGAATATTGAAAGTGCCCGAGTATACAAAATACCATACAGTTGAAGGCGTTCCGTCATTTATTAATTCATTGGTTTGTATAGTCCACATTTCTCAACAGCTGTCACGAAAATATCAAACTTTTTTTGACATACAAGCTGGTTTGAAAACCAACAAAATTGTTCCCATACCAATCAGAACAACATTTAATTATGCTCAAGTAAGTGAGCAACATAACTAGGTATAGTCTACAGCAATGGAAGTAGGACCTGGTGAGGTCTTCTTCTTCTTAACATACTGTAGTCTGATAGTGTTATCACTCATTTTTTTCGAAACAACTAAAATTGGTCGGTGAGTTTCGGCTTCCGCTCTCACATTTTCACCTGTTTTCATTGCTTCCACAGATGTATTCGTATCGGTGAACACACAGGCTCACCGATCTATCAAAGCTGTTCCGGAAAAATGAGTGATACCACTAACAAACTACCGTATGTTAAGACGAGTCCGCAACCTCACCAGGTACTACTAACATTGCTGTAGACTATACGTTCTTCGCATGTTCCTAATTTGACTGCTCAAATTTCAGAAATGGACTCGTCATATAAGGACTCATTTTGTTGTCGAACATGTGTGTGCCGTTCCTCTGCCTGGCATTGTAAGGCATAAGGTATCATCATTTTATACTAAATTGAATATATGAGCTCTCAGCTAGCAGTCTTCTTGAGTTCCCAAATCCTCTGCTCCAAACAATCGCGAGAGAGCCGCGTCGAAGTCTGCATCCTCCGATGAATGCTAAATAGCTTTAGTTTCGAGGCAGAGTCGCGGCACAGTCGAGGGTCTCCGCGTAATTGCGGCATAACCGCGGTGCACTCGCGGCATTCGAGGGTCCCGCGGCAGCTACGACATAATAGAAGCGAAAGCCATTGAAATGTCTGCGTGTTACCGACTGAGAAAGCCTATTTCAAGAGTGCTAGTTCTATCATGAATCGCAGGAGTAACTCCATGTAGATTTAACCTCCCTGAGTAGTATACGTGCGCCTATTTCACATCTCAGCTCAATTTGATCATGGAGAAATAGTCGCAGGTGCTGGGTCCAGTGGGCGGAGGTCGCAGGTGCTGGGTCCAGTGGGCGGAGATAAGGATTGTTGCCAGTTGCGTTGAGAGAGATGTTGACCTTTCATGAACGTGTTAACTGCCCTCGGAAGCTCCACCTATCAGCATGATTGTTCCTACTGCCTGCCGTGGACGTGACCATTTCACCTTTTGGAAGACGATTTCTGCGTCACTTATTTAATTTGACACGCGAAACTTTGACCATTTATAACCCAGAGGGAGGTCAGATTTATGCTGAAAAGTGAAGTGCAAAGTTTGCGTGGACGACGCCTTCAACCCATTCACGACCACGCCTAGTTTTGGGTGGCTGCGCCTTCGGACCAAAGCAATTTTTGGGTGGCTGCGCCTTCGCACCGAAGCAATATTTCGTTCCCGTATACGTTGTCCCACCGGTGGGACACGCGAGCTCGAATGGCACGCCACCGTAAATCGATTTTCGTTTTTCATGTTCATAGTTTAGCTATCAATGAGTTGAATATTGTACCAGAATTTCCGCTCATTGAACTCTTTCTATCATGAGAAACAACTGCCGGAAGTCACAGCAGGGCCAGGCGGAAATGTCACTTTGCGACCACTGCTCCGGTGATATTCACCAAATGGAATTGACTCAAATATGATTCAAAAACCTGCCACCTGCTTACAAGTTTTGTAACGCGGAGGTTTGGTCATGGTGAATAAAAAAGTTCAAATTGAAAAAATCCATGTTTCGGGGTCAAGGTAGGTGCAGTCATGGTAGTGGCGAATTTCCAGGTGGACAGAACGTGATTCCAACTAAGGTTTTGCCGATAAAGCTAAGAAATGGCAGTCAAAGAAGAAAAAAGAACTCACAATGCGCTCGAAAAACTGTTTTCGCAAAGATTTTTTCGTATTGAGCCCCAGCTAATTTCACAAAAATGCTATAGTTGAGCTGCTTACGAACAACGGCATCCGTAGTCGAGTATAGGATAGGTTAATACATTGCATAAGAGAACGTTTGGAAATTTGTTCTTGTGACAGAAAAATCCATATTTGAAAAGCGTGTCCCACCGGCGGGACACGCGGTCGTGAGTGGGTTAAAGGCCACATAGTTACACGCTCAAAAATGATATCGATTTTATAATATACGGGTATGGAGCTAGTAGTATTGGAAACTGTCAAGAAAAACCGACGAAAACTCGATGCAAATAATGGAGCATGAGTTCGTTTTGTATTGAAGTGAAAGCGGATGAGTAACACCGCAGCATGCCCCCTCGATTGAAATTATGAAGCTAGCGACGAAATCGTTGTGATAGCCAATCTCATAAAATTTTACGGCCTGTATTAGAACTCTTACTTCGCTAAAAGCGTCGGAAACTAGCCAATGTGCCTGCATTCGAACAATCAATTTAGACGAATTTGCACGGAAGGGCGGGAACTGAAAAGAAAGTGGGCGGAGACTGCACGTTTGTGCGGCACAGCGTGGCTATAATGCGGTAGTATTGCCTCCTTTTTGACTCTTGCAACGGAGCAAGCGTTCTACTAGGAGCTGTACGACCGCATTCACGTTGCTGTCTCAGCAACTTTGTCGAGCGCGTATGCTGTCATTAAGACATTCTAAGTCATTAAGTCGTTAAGACATTCTCCACAGTGTCTAAATAGGTGCTCCAGTAGCAATTATATTTAGTACTCGGTGACATTTCGAGCGGGACGCTACTCTTCAATTGTCTACTTTTCGATTGATGTGTCCACTGTTTACATTCGCCGTCCAGTCACAGTGACCTTCACCTTTCCGGACGGAAAACGGTCACACAGGTGCGAATTTTGAGAATTTTCAATAAACAGTCCACATAATATCATTATTGCAGGCTCGACACACCGCGAATACATTTTGAGAACTTCATGCGAAGACTCTATCCCTACGGAACCCAGAAATAAGTTGCATTAGATTGTACCACATTCTTGTTTGAGGAAAAAAATGCACGGGAATAAAAATTTTGAGTAGACAGATCTCAGGCAAAAAAATAACGAACCTACATGACGTAGCGGCCGTGTCTCTGGAAACAACCTATTCGGTTTCAATTGAAAACTCAGGACCGAGTGGATTCAAAACGTTGAGTTCAGAGACAATTTCGAGAGACTTTCACTGAGTACTCAGATTCTTTCACAATGATCTGTGGCAGTTAAGGTCTGCCCGAATGAGACTGTCCGCCCACGCAGTCGGTGTGCGTGTCAAGTGACCGTCACGGATTCATATTTTCGGATGTTTTAATCGATTAGCAGGAATATAGTGAATAACATCCCAGTGAGTCGTACGAAGGCTGGTCTGAAAAAATGCGTTCGCCGATGGCCTCTTGACACGCACGCCGCCCGCCTCGGTGGACAGCCTTATTCGGTCAGGATTTTTCTCTGGTCTTTGTTTTGAGTGTTGGGTATCGCAAAAAAAGCACAGAAGTCCTTGTGGTTCCTATCTCGACATTCTTTTCGAACACCAGAAACCTGAAATCTTTTGCCCAAGATTTCTTCAAAGAGGGTTATTCGGTGTGCTGAACACGATTTCAGGTCCGTTTCCAGCTCTTCGGCAGATCATGGTAGGCTACGGTACTTGCACCGTAATAGGTTGATGTTTGAGATTTAGCAAAAAAACAATTATGCTTCGTGTTGCCGACCACGAATCCATTATCCATTTTCTGATTTTGGAGCGATTGAGCCAGCGTCCATACGTCGCGAGAGCGGGCGTTCCCGCTGCTGTGCGCCTCTCGACGCTCCTCAACGCCGGAGCAGCCCGTGCCCACAAATTAACACAGGCGAACACCCCTACCTCGTGTTGATTCGATTGAAAACGTTTGATCGGCTGATCAATCGCTCGAGTCGGAGCAACGGCTGATGATTTCCAACGGTTTTCGACTTCCGTGGTGGGATTATAAAAAACAAGGGCAGTAGTTTCGGTACAGGTCTAATGCCACGTGCTTTAGTGATGAAGCTGTATCTTGAAACTTGCTGCTTGCTTCGTGGTGCTGGCGCAAGCGCGCGAGCGAGCGAGCGAGGGTGCGCGAGAAGGAGCGCCTGTGAGCGGCTAGCGAAACGTATGTCCAAGATGACCATCGATTTTGCGTAATCGCACGCTCTCGCCACGTATGGACGGAGCCTAAGGTAGTACACGACAGATCAAATGCCAGTTGGCTGCCGCAGCCTGTCCAATCTCTGAGAAAGTTGGAAAAGGGCCACGGATTCGTGATAAAAACCCCCGGAAAACACTCCCTACACGAAGGTCGGGATCATACTTCCCGCGATCAGCGACAGCGCACATCAGGCATCGATTTTCGGTCGATATGGATGGTAAACATTGCGTCGCGTTCCTTGTCGCTGGAAGTATGATGCCGACCAAGGTTTCCGACCTCCGAGTTGTTATTTATCATATACTCTTGTCTCTTGCCCTTCCTCGTTAGGGGTGGTGGTTCGTTTTTTTTCTCTTTTGTATTGTTATCGTTCACACGGGTTCCAGTGTAAGAAATGAAATGAAATTAGCGTGATTTTGAGACCTTATCGTTAAACGTTCACAGCTAATTTTTGGAGAAAAACGCGTGAACCCGGTAATGCGCTAAAGTCATCGTACACGCTAAAAACCACTCACCGTTTTTACGGTTCAAATGATTTTCTGGGCCCACATAAGAACGCAAGGAGTTTGTTCGGTTTAAAACGCTTTATTAGGAAGATAAATGAGGTTGAATGTCTCAATTTCCGTCAAAAGAGGCCGGCCCTCCATCAGTCATCTGGCACAATTTGCTGTCAGCCATCACATAAGTAAATGATCGCCAACTGATACAGTACAACTGAGGGGAAGTTGATGGAATATACCATCCGTTTACGTAAAGAATGACTCTTCTACACACATCGATTCACCTTTCCTCCTCCACAAATCCATTGAAAGAAGGATAAACTTCATTTGATCGTGGATCATGGGTCAACACAGCGATCGCTAACGATCGACTCTTCCTTTATCAAAAGTCAATTGAGATATTTTCGGTCTCAAAAAGGGGTTTTCAGTGATTTTTTCGCCGTTTCTAAAACGTAGGTGTTGTATTGGGTACTAGTAATACTCTCAATGCATATGGAAAACTCGAGAACGAAATCCATCGTGAACGATGCCTTTAACACGGTAACGTTATAACACACCCTGATCAGCACCACAGTGTGGACGTCCGATAAGATACTCAATTTTTAGATACTTCTGTTATTCAAAAAATCGATCCACTCGTAGATTTACATCGTGAAATTTATTCGAAAAATCTAATTATTCCTTTTTCGGATAGTTGCTTTATTCGGAAAAAAGAGTCAATACTTGGTTTAGTTGGGAAGTATTCAAATCGTTGATCGGTTTAATCAGATTGCTAGAAAGTTTCGGTTGAGGAAAATCATTTTAATCGGTTAATTCGAGAAGTCGAAATGACCAAAAATATTAAATATTGAGCCTCTAAGGGATCCTGTCGAACCAAGAAGGGTTCGCTGACCCTCATTTGACGCAGAACTTTTGCGGCAGCCAGATAAATGCATAAACCCTGGAATATTTTGCAGGAATACGAAAAAACTCGAAGTCACCAATATTCATTAGCAAATGCAAGTTTGACTAGATTCAGATTAAACGTCAACTTTATACACCACTAAGAGTAAGTTTAACAGTCACAAACAGAGTTTTTAGGAAAAGAAACAATAACAAATATACCTTTGTGAGATCATGAATCATGAGATGTTGTAAATACATCAGGACAAATAACAGTATTGATGCACAATCTCTACCAGGCAACTTTTGAAAACTTTAAGGCGGAACAGATAAACTACTGTACAATCTCTGTACATGTACATTCATTTTCTACAAGTCCTCTAGACACCCGTATCACAGCTATACACTACAAGTGAGTAGTACTCAGGCACCGGGAGGAAATCACGTCTTCTTAACACCTTACCAACTATTGAAACGTTGGCAGATGCACAGCCGACGAATTCCAAAGCATTTGAGAAAGGTCATCGGGAATCTGTGAGAAGGAGTCGTGAAAATGCTCTATGGCCACTGCGGCCAACCGCTTATATAGTCAACCTCACCAAATTCTCGAAAGCAGCAGAAGCAACGGTGAGCAGAGGACCCAACGAGCCCATGAGCGAATCCATGAGAATATCAAGAGACCCGTTCACTGATCTGGCTTCGTCGGCTCTGAAAGCTTTAGATTTGTAAGAAATGAAGAGGATATCAAGAAATATCTGGAGTTGGGCTTAAGGAGAGGATACAGCCGACGCGGAATCATCCATCGGAACCAAGGTGCAGCTCGAGGTTTGAAAGGTTTACATGCCGGTCAGACACTCACCTTCCAGCAAGGTTTCACCACCCTCCCTCCAACTAATTTAGGTAGTGTAACCGGGGAGAAGCCTTGAACTGCCAAAATCAGAACTTTCAAGGCAATACAATTTTTTAATTTTTTCAGACTGCTCTAAAAAATTCGGTGCTGTGATTCAGATAGACGAAGGCGATAGCTGCGATTAGGCCTAAACGGTCGACTACACTGCTGGGCGCTGGGTAATTACACGGAAAGCCTCGCGTGTAACCGATGATGCGGAGGGCCCGCGCAGAGAACGGAAAAGGTCGAAAAAAGTAGGTCCAGAGCCGTTGGAGCTGATTAAAGACCTGCACAGAAAGGATCTTCTCAACATATGAAGAATTTTTAGACCTACTTTTTGGTACAAAAAGTTTTTTCGTAGCATAATTCGCCCAATTAAAATTGTGATAACTTTCTTTGTGAGCCAGATCTATCCGTAAAACTACAACTGAATATGGTTTAGGCCCAGTGTAGCAGGATAACTTTTCGGCCCCAGAGAAAAGCGATTTCAAAAAATGTAGGTGTGGATGAACAAGATCGACGATTCCCTCACACATTAATAAATGGATCTCGGCTTGAGGGAATACTCGATTTTGCCGTTCTCTCACACCTACCAATTTTCTTGAAATAGTGCTTCTCTCGTGCTGGAATGTAAGTGCTTCTCTCGTGCTGGAATGTACCTCAGCCTACTACACCCTTACCTAAACCACATACAAACCTAGTTTTACGAGTATATCTCATTTACAAAGAAAGTTATAACAATTTTAGTACGGCAAAATATGCTTTAGAAAAAAAAATTTTTGTACCAAAAAAGTGAGTCCCAAAATACTTCAAAACTTCCACAAATCATTACCCTTTAAGCTTCCTTTTTTCGACTTCAAACCGGTAGGCATGAGCTTTTCTGTGCGCTTCCTTAGTAGTATAGTCCACCGTTGAAACCCTCGTCAATCTAAATTACAGCCCACGAATTTCCCGCCCCTTTTATATTCTGCCGGTTTCTGAAGCACGATCGTCGCTTTGTAGTGCAATGATACAGATGGCATTCACTGCTCGGCAAGTAATTTTTCCGCTACCCTTATTTCATTAAAACGCATTGATTAAATGCACTATGTCCTTTCCTTCTTGAACCACTTGATATTCCTTTTGTGTCATTAGGTGTTTGTGACTTGTCCATAGAGGAAATTCTCATTGTATATAATAGTAAAAATACTTGACCGTAGCCTAAGCCGTGTACTGCGGCACTTGAATGAAACTAATTAAGCTACAACAATTGTGCTTAATAATACTTTGCGATTTTCACTTCTTTCATACTTACATGATTGTTATTTAGGACACTTTAATACTTAGTATTTTAATTAGATTGTAATTTTATTGTATTATTACTATTTTCATGAGCTATACCACTCTAATGTTCGTAATAATAATATTTTCATGTGCTATACCATTCTAATATTCGGCCTAATTTTTCGAGTTTGCCCCTCAGCAAACACCCCCTCCCCCCCGACAAACGCGACTCAAACCCCTGCCATCAACCTAGCACTGTACCCTGGTCGGAACGGTATGTGCCCGAGCAACCTGCGTCTCTGCGTATCTATGAATGCAGTTCCGATGACTTCGACAAGAGACACCGACCATAGCTGACACTTCCAGCAAGGTGCAGCGGGACTGTGACCGGTCGCAACGGGGGCGGTGGAGGGGATCGTTGAAAATTTGCCATGATAACCAAATTTGTAAATCTGTGTGGAGGTCAAGAAAATTTGGAGTAAATTTCGACGCACAAGGAGGAGGGTTCGTAAAAATTTCCGCTATTTCTCAAAAATTTTGATTACCGAGAAGGGGAATCATAGCCTTGCCAGCGTCGGTCACCACGCCACGCTAGACCGTGCTTCCCAGTTTCTTCACTTCAGTAGAAAAAGAAAAAGGACTACTTTACTTGGGAGCGCCCCAGCCCAGTGCAATGCTAGTTTATAGGCTGAAAACCCTGAAGATTGTGAAGGAAAATCTACCTATACGACTTGGACTATGAAACAGTTAAAGCAGAAAAAACTAACCTAGTCACTGCTGTCGCCCTGAATGCATGTGAAAGCATGCGGAATGCAGCACACGAATCAAGTATCTTCGTGTCGAAAGTCCTAAATAGACATCGGCAAAACGATAAGTCTCCAACCAAATATTGATTATTAGGTGAACGACTAGTTCAACGAGAAAATTCACCATTTGTTTGACAAGACATTGTCTTCTCAAACATCTAGAAGCCGCCGTTGTTAATTAAAAGGTCGGCGTTGCTCACAAGGAGAGCAGAGTTAAGAGTTGAAACCTCTGATTTTTGGCCAACGATTAGAACCTTGGGATTTTTATGGATTGTGATGTGGATGGGAAAGGTAACCTGCTTTTATCCGAAGGGTCGAACCCAGGTGTGGGCAAAACTTAGAGGTAGTTGCGACTTTAGAGCCTTGCGTTGTGCAAAAAGTGAACAGAAACAATCTTCTCACAAAATTAGGACCCTTTTCCCCGTATGATGAAAACAAACCACTTTTTGTAGGTCATGGCCCTCGAATCAGACGATTCTAGTGAATTTTAGTCTTTTCTATCCAGTCGCATCCGAAAGAGATAAAATAGCTGCTGACGGCGCGCTCATGGGGAGAGACAGGGCAGGCCTTTCGAGCAACCTCCTCTACCTTGGTTATTCTCAGACAAAAAGGAGCTCGACGCCCACTCCGGTCCGCCCATTTCCTCAAAGACATGCGATAGGCATGTGCTCGCCCCTCCTGACACGAGAGCGTGTCTATCGCAGGGATAAAGGCGTGATGGTGCCTATCACGGGCGAAGCGTGCCCCCAAAAGAGGCTCGACGCCCCAAACTGTGATTTCCAAGGCAAGGGAGGCATACGACGTGCTTCTTAACTAGAAGGCAGATGACTGCATTCTAAAGTACTTGACCCCGCCTGGCTGCTGGAGGCCCCGCTCAACCGCTGGCGGCCCCAGTTGGTGCTTGGCTCGCTGGCCGGGTGGCGTGTTGGCGTGCCGGCCGCGTCGCGTTTCGTTGTGCCCCCGCGTTGCGCACCGGTGCGTGAGTATATTTTTGGAGAAAAAAAATAGACTCAGATGGGTTTGTCGCCCGGGCACTAAGCAGCTGCTGGCCCACTACAGCGGCTACCGCGCCAACGGAGGCCACTTCCACGGGAGAAAAAAACTTTGGATGTTGGGCTCCACGACCACTATCCCACTCGAGACGCCAGCTTTTCAGCGGGGTATGGACAGGGTTCTTGTCTGAGTTACTCTATGCTTGCCTTGACGGAACAGCTAGCGTTGACCGCAGGCATGCTGTCGCCTTCCAGCATAACTACTTAACATCTAGGGCCTGCTTCACACTTTCTATGCCGCGATCCGTAGATTTCCCGAGACGAGAACGCCACTTCCGATAAATAAGTGCAAACGTAACGCGCCAAGCGCAACGAATACAAGGCGACGCAGAGTATGAGCGGTGCCTAATCCTACTTTCCTCAACGGAGAGTATGAACTGTACCTAATACTACTTTTCTAAGAGATTTATTCAATTAATTATTTAAACGGGGAGAATATTTTGCTGGAAGGAACATCAAAATGAATCGCAAAGGGACATATGGGGTCTGCAGCGGTCAAGCGACCTAAAAATGGCCGCCGAGCGTCAGTATTTATTCGACTACAAAATGGAATTTCAGCAATATCGTCGCAGCGTCGGTTGCACCGAGCATCGCGGCTTCGAAACACTGTGGTTGCCCTTCGTCGCCTTTAACGCCGCGTCAGTCGCCAGTCGCCATCCCCCAACTGTAACCGATATTCTATCCCCCCGCTTTGTGAGTGGCTGCCACCCGACTCTTGATTACTTCAAAAGCGTCCAACGAAACCATTGTCAAACCAATAGAAGGAAACTGAGGCGCACCTCTCAGGACTAGCATCCACCCGTCTTTTCTCACTCAACCACCAGCGGACCCTCTTCTCTATGGCACAGGGTTCAAAGTTCTTTTCAGCATCGGTGAGAGGTATCGGCGCTGAAAAACAGATAACAAATGACCTTTGAGCGCACTAGAACTGCACCAAGGGTTACCTGGTTTTGGCTCTTCAACTGTTCGAGCTTGCGCCATATTAGTAAGAATGCCAGCAGCAATTTTGTCGCGCCGCCTGACGTACTTCCTTTTTTGGCGTGTATCCTAAAAACAAGAAGAAAAAAAAAACTAGAAATCATGTTGTTTTTGAAAAAAAAAATATGGGCGGGAAATAACATTCACAGACTCTCAGTGTAAAAAGAAAACAAATGTAACTCCAAATAAGCTCCTTCCTCAAATTAGCCAAAGTGATGGGGACGCCAATCCCCGGTGCTGTGAAACGTTCCCGATTTTAGGCCAATAAGATCACTGAGGAGTCGTACACGCTTCCGCCGCGGAATGGCACGGCACCATGCAATCCTTTAGTATTAATCACCCGCAGCAGCATGATTGATGATATCACACAACTGAACTCCGCTGCGCCGCCAGCAGCCAGGGTTAAGCAGGACGTTGCGCAATTTCTCGAAATCGGAGCGACCACCCCCCCCCCAACCGCAACTTTTTTTCAAAATCAAGTTTTCTCCGATACCCTCTCCCCAGGCGCGATTTCTGGGCAGCTTAAATTTATTACTAAAACTGTCAGACGCCGAGAATCGGGTGCTATCGCAGCGAGGGGGCCACTTGGCCATCGCACTTAGCAACGCCCATTTTTCCGTGCCGCCGCGCAATTGGAGAACCAACCCAAGATTTTCCTCCCCCTTCCGAAATCAGAAGAGTAGTTGGAACGAAAAAAACGGAAAAATGGGCGTGGCCAAGTGCGATGGCCAAGAGGTCCCTCGCTGCGACAGCACCGTTCAGTAGTCGGGCTCATGCGTCTGAAACCTTTGCAATGCTACGATCCTTCCCTTTGGTGGACAAAAATAACGAGACTACCCCCCGCCCTAATTTTCGGGTCTAAATTCCCCACACCGTTGCGAAATTTCGCAAACCCGCATGACCCTGACAGCGGCAAAAGTATAAACGATCTATATTGCTCAAATATTGCCGCGACGCGACCGCTCGTCTGTAGAACGTCCGAGTAGTGTCTACAACTGGGAAACACACCAGGTGGAAGCCAGATATGACAAAAAAAAACAATAAATTTTAACTCACATCCTTCTTCTCCTTCACACCTTTCAGGCGAATCTTCAATCCGTGTTCCTTCGGTGGCCGTCCTAGCCTCTTTTTGACCTCCTGGAGAAAAGCTTTGTACCCATTGAAACAGAAATGAAAAGCTACCAAGTAGCTCTAAAACAAACATGCTGCTGCACAACCACAGCTATGGGATCCACTGCCCCATCGCTGCGCATTGACTGAATCTCAGCAGCTGCCAGAGCCGCTTCTGCTTGCGACGACATTGAAGCAGGACCTGAAAGCATTCTCATCCTTGAAAGAATACAAAAGAGTTGAGTCCTGTCCTAACTCACCAGTGTCCTCATCCTCTTTATGCTTCCGACTCGTCGACACCGGAGGCTTTTTATTGCGAGCAGCATGACTCCATCGTCCCTTCCTACCCAAATCTCTCGGAATTTCTTCATGACTCCTCACCCAACCATACCATTTCCGGCACTTCTTGTCCACACAACGCCACCTGTAATTAAGCCTACCTATCCGGAAATCTAATGCACTTTTCAACTACTAATATTCTGGTTCAAAGTAGAACCCCTTACCTATGCTTGTTGCTGCCACACATTTGCGGTCGCACTTGGCCAGTGCAAAACGTACACTGTCGCTGGCCATTTGGACCCATTACTGGAGTCTTCTCAACTTTACTGAAAATGACTGGTCTTGCAAACATATACACTTTTGCACTTAGCAATGATAAACTTACTACTGTCTAGGTCGCCCAGTACTCCGAACTTGTCTCTTCGGTTCCACAACACCATTTTCAGTACTTGTATCAGGTTTCTTGGTAGGAATAGTTAACGAATACAGAGACACTTTATGAGGCGGAGTCAGAGGTCCTGCCTTAAACTCTACATACACCCCTACTTGCGGGTAATAGCCTAGCAACGGAAAACTCAGCAGCTAGCGCGCGCTCGCGCACGCGGCATTCACAGAAAAATTTGCAAATGTTAAACAGCCTTCTGAGCCCGCTCTGGTTACGCAATAGACAGGGAGACCCCTTCTTGTCAGCTGATTCAATCACCTCACGGAATGGCCACTCAGCACTCCTGGGGTAGCCCGGGAAAATGGCATCAAGTCGACTACTAAAAAACAGATTACGGAAGACTGCTCGGCAACCAAGGTCTCACGGGGTTGCACAACTTCGAAACGGGAGGCGGAGGGGGCGCAGAAATTTTGACCTGAATATGAAGTTTGGAGGGGATCGCAAAAATTTTGGAACAAAAATGAAAATTCGGGGAAGATATCCCAAAAATTCTCGATTTTTTAGTCACCTTAGGCAAGGATCGTAGCATTTCTCAGATTTTAAACGCTTGAGCTCAACTACTGAACGAATTTTCGGCGTCTGGCAGTTTTATTAATCAAAGATAGACTGCCCAGAAATTGCGTCTCGGGGGGGGTCGCAAAAATTTTGGATTTTAGAAAAAAATTATAGTGGGATGGGGGCGCCCCGATTTCAAAAAATGACGCAGCGCCCCGCTTGATCCTGTCATCAACTGACGATAGGTTGCCCTCGCCATAAGCGGCCGCAATCATAACGATTCTGCGGCCGATCATGGTTGTGGGTCAGGGTAGGGCAGGGTTAAGCAGGGTTGCGCTTCGGTGCAAGGTGGGTCGTGAAATTTTATGAAAAATTTGAAGAAAAATGAAAATGGGGAGGGGAGCTCGCAAAATTTCGGAGAAAAAAGGATGTTTCCAAACACTTGTTGCTCGAAAATGAAATAGTAACAGTCGCCCTATGATAGTAAGATTGCGGCCCGAGAAAAGCTGTGTCTGCAGAGGCCGTCATGAAATTCTACGTTACGGTGGGTATACGGCAATTTGGGCCAAGTATCAGCTGTCAGGTGAAATTTCTATATGGGTGCTATTCGGTGTGCTGAATACAAATTAGACGCCTATTTGTCGAAGGGGGGTGGGGTCGCAAAAATTTTCTTCAAAATGTTGTTCGACAGGGGGTCGTAGCTTCGCCGAGAATTGGCGCAACGGCCTGCTCAATCCTAGGCAGGGGTAGATCGGCGGAGAGAAAATTGCGGAATGCCGCGTACGCAACCGCACGCACCAGCAGTTGGCAGCGAGATTTTCACCTGCGGACAAGAATACAAGTGAAAATTTATGTAAAAAAAGAACAAACGATGAAATTCACACCTTAAACTGTTTGATTTCCTTGGAAGTCTCTCCGGAGG
Organism: Aplectana chamaeleonis; assembly: GCA_029168955.1. Classification (NCBI taxonomy): domain Eukaryota; kingdom Metazoa; phylum Nematoda; class Chromadorea; order Rhabditida; family Cosmocercidae; genus Aplectana; species Aplectana chamaeleonis. Next base: position 96,553 of record JAPDOI010001347.1, read on the forward strand.
TCTGAAAGAAAGGCTACTCTGAAATTCCTTTTTCTCAAACGGAAACACGTTTCTGAAACCCCGGAATGAAAGGTTGAACAACATAAAGGCAGTGTTCACGATGAATCTTGTTCTCGAGTTTTAAAAATGAAACACTACTCTGACAGATGCTGGGGGGATAGGGTCGTAGAAAGCAGAGAAAACGGGCCTAAAATCAAGGAAAACGGCCGCGAAATGAAGATTTCGTTAGCCCAATACGCCTGCTTACCCCGCCCCGTCCCCTGTTCGAACAAGCTTCTAGCGCCGCGGACGTTTCAATACGGTATACTACTTGCCAAGCGACTACGCCACGCCCAGCCTAATTGATTCGCGCACATTTTGTCATTAGCGCGCGCTTGCGGGAACCAGCAGGGCGCGTAAACCCGTCCGCGCCCTGAAACCGTACGTACGTTGGAAACCGCCATTTTTAGCTTATTCTAAGCTCTTTTCTTCCATGTTTCTTCGGTATTCGTTAACTCACGACCAAAAAACCTCATTTATGAGTCGAACTCAAATATGATGAACACTGCCTTTTAAAACGATGTTGAAGCGATACCCACCTCTTTCTTAATGGCTTTGCTAAGAGGAGGAGTTGCCGGCCGTTTTCTGTGATTAGTTTTGGGCTTGAAACTCGACGTGGATGGTAGCATATGCTCCGGCTCTTCTTCTTTCTCCTTTTTCACAAGGCCTTTACCCGATCTTGTCCTTGGGCTACCCTAAACGAAACCATTCACACAAAGTTGATCAATTTTCAAATAAGAAGATCGAGTAAACCCACTTTACTATTAGTAGACTCTGCCGGACTGTCTTCATGAAGACGGAACTTCACCTCTTCCTGCGAATGAAATTTCGGCTCTTCCTTGACTACAGCAAAAGGTGTTGGAGCTGAAGTAGAGGGCAGTAGAGCGCACGACGTTGTGAACGCTGAGCCCCTCTTCGGCTCCTGGTAGTTAGGGGAGTCATTAATCTTTCTGCAGAACTTCGACGTACACCTGCAAACCTACGGTCTAGTGTGAAATGAAGGCATTTAACCTTGCAATTACCTCCATTTTCCTTCATTCAGTTTGCATTCGCAACCGCAACCCGTACAGAAGAGTGCAGGACCAGGGAGAGACGCCGGAGCTTCAGGTGTGGCTGGTCGGCCCTAATTTAGAGAGAGTTGAACCAAACAAAAGTACGAAAATCCGGAAGGCAGGTTTCGAATTTCAATACAATTTTCGCTCGGGTATCTGCATTACTCTGCACAACACTGAAAAACGCGCTGAATAAAGATTTCCTAAACGGAAATTGCGTAAAAATTTTGAAATTATTGATAGACCTCGACAAATCGCGATCACTGATTTTTACTGAACTTTGAAACGATAAATTCCGCATTTGCTGCCTTGATACTCAGAACATTATTCCGCGCTGCAAAAAAAAACGGCCCTCCAGGTGGAGCTCGCGCTCGTCAATGGGGACGTGGCAGCGTTTTTGGTGGGCCGTTAAACGGCTATTCATACTTTTCAACACCAGCGCGTCACTCACGGGCGTTGCGTCACAATATGAATGACTTCACGTACGCATGTCACGCGTATGACGCCTGCTCCGCCATGGCGGCGACGCCCGTACCGACTTCAGCCAATTTTATTCCGCTCGTCCATAGCGTCGCCGTCGGAGTATTCACAGTTCCTGCAAGCGCACCGCGCGCGTGGGGAGCAGTCATACTCCAACGCCAAGGCTGCGCGTGAAGTGGTGGTGGTTAACAGTGTGAATGGCCGCTAACCCTAGACTGCTTCACGCCACCCGCATGAGGAGTGCAGGCCATCCGCTGCTGTGGGTCCCTCACTCAGAACCAGGTCATTCCACGAGGTGTGAAGAAGGCCAATTTTATTCAGACCCCCCCCCAGGGACGTTATTGAGTCAAAATTTTTGCGATTTCCTCAAAGCCCCTAGGAGCAAGTCTTGGACTGTTCATTAAATTCAAAGAAAAGGAACATTCAATGTAGATTAGAAGCTATGATCGAATGTCTCGTTAAAAATGGTTTTAAACAGTGTATACTACCATTCAGATAGGGTCAAGCGGGGTTGCCAAATTTTGCAACCGCGGTGGGGAAAACGCAAAATTTTTGGCCCGAAAATGAATGTTAGGGGGGGGGAATCGCGGAAATTTCGAATCAATGATGAATTTGTTAGATGCTCAGAAAAAGAAGCATAAGAATTACACCTGGCGGGATCGCTCAGATTTCGAAAAACTACACAACGCTCCGCTTGACGCCGCATTCAGAATGGTCTACTTGGTCTCCCAGCGTAGCTTAGACCCCCTTCCGTCCATCCGCAGCTCAGACTCCCTTCGGAGCTCCACACCCTGACCAAACCCTGCTCAGGAAATTGTTAAGCTCTTCGCGCCGCTTAATCCGGCATCACGCGAGACCCGCAGAGCGATTTCGAGCGACACGCAAAACGATAACCGGACGGCACGACCTTTGTTTTTAATCTTTAAGTTCGGGCTTTAGAACCTATGGAAGAAGAATTATAGGTAGGTTCCTACTCGATAGTATTCACCTAGTCGTTTTTGTTTCAAACTCGATGGAACTGACAAAAACCGAATCTTCCAAAAATATCAATAATTGATTAAATGAATACTGTTTGAAGTATTTTGCCAATTATTCCACCTGACTTTGTAGTATCATGGCCGAAACTGGTTGGTTAACGCGGAAATGACTTAAGAAGTTGATTCACAAAGATCAATAAACACTCTCAGTTAAGATATTTCACCAACGCTGTTAATTAGCTTCAAACGGCTGCATGCCCTATAAACTTTACCAGCCTAGGTGAGCTGCGTCTGAGTGAATAAAAGCACTTAAATATGCTCGAAAATTAAGACTTCTCTAAAGTGGATAGAAATCTCAGATAGGAAACAAATTGAGCAGCCGAACGGTAGGTCATGTCTGGCCGAAAAGCAAACGTTTGAAATATGAAAAGCTTGGCGGAGAATTTCACTACAACCTGTATACGAAATCAACAACAAACCGTTCGTTGTCGAGAAAAAAATGAAAATTCATGGGAATATTGTATGAACGCATTCTTTCAGAGAAAATTGAAAATGATTATGAACCACGGGAAATCCACCTCACTGCTCTCCGAAGGAAGTTCCTCCAGAGTCTGCAAGAGCTGCTCAGCAGCCTGCTGTAAACTGAGATCACCATTGAACATCAGCTCGTCAAACACATCAGACACACCCGATATCAACCTAAATAATGAACTAGAATGAGAAATAGACCAGAATTCAAATCCTTCATCGGGTACTACCTGCTTCTCCTTCCGACTTCACTAGTGCTCCCAGATCTATGACGCGTTCTCGACCCGAAGCCATTCAGCAAAAAATCGCCATACAGCTTCGAAGACGCCCTTGACCGCTTCGACCGGGGTGAGGTAACCTCATCATTTCCCAGCAAATTCAATCCATCATCCAACATATTGAAATCATTTCCGTCCAGACCCTAAGAGTAAAACGAATTTTCGCCATAGGAAATTCATGATTCACAAAACGGATTGCAAGGAGAAAGAATCCTGGAGTGATCAATACAATGCAAAACAAATACTGTGCTTCTCTGGACGAAATTCCGGTTCGCAATTGCGTCTCGACACGCTTTGCGGCCGCACGCGCTCGAGCCAGTCGAGTTTCCAGCGCCAAAGCCGACTCTGTATAGCTTTTTTATACAGTTTTCTCCAACTTTGTTTACCTTCCAGTTTCTGAAACCCACCTAGATTCAATAGATCGGCGGCGGCGCTGGAAACTATTCCAACTCGAAAGCGCGCGGCCGCAAAGCGTGTCGGGGCGTAATTGCGGACCGGAATTTGGTCCAGAGAACAGGGTTGAGCAGGCCGTTGCGACCGTTTACCAAAATTCTACGACTCCTCCCCCTGGTGACCAAAATTTCTACGAACCCCCCTCCTAGGATAGAATTTTTTTTCAAATTATGTGAAAGGCAACGCGCTATAAACCATTGCAATGTGTTCTACGTACATCACACCTATTCGAATATGGTTAGATCCGCGGCCTGTTTCCTCAAGAAAAAAAAACGTGTAAATTCAAACCGCGGCTTGCGTGGCGGTTTAAATCTCAATCTCTAAGAATTAAACCGCCGCGCCAGCCGCGGTTTGAATTCAAACGTTATTTCTTGAGGACACAGGCCACGGACCTAACTGTACATATAATAAAGAAAATAATATATAAATACGAATAATATGTGAATAATATGTCCCGCGATTCCACAATAAAGCACGAGAAATAAGAGTTTTTACCCCAAAATGCAGTAGAGCAGTGTCGATGTGGATATAAATGTGTTAGTCAATGCACATTCTACGAGTTACGCTTTATAAAAACATACTATTCACTCTAATTCCACGATCTAACAACGCTACATCCCTTGTAGATAGAGTTAAACCGGCATATACATTCTCATCTCGCAGTTCTCTGTGCTGAGAAAAAACCGGTCGCAATAGGAAAAAACTCTGGAAATGAAATTTTCCAAATTCTGAGAAAGAAAGATCTGGAACCTATAATAAATTTTCTTTTCATTTGATATCTTGATGTTCGCATAGCTCGCTACCTTCGCAGAGTTATCGGGACAGGGGCTGTCTATACACCGAGGGAGGAGTTGTCCCGTTTTTGCAATTTGAAACGCCAGGCCACTCAGAAGCGAGCGGAGTGGTCCCGAGTGGAATCAAGAGCCTCAAAAGGCGGGGCAACTCCTCCCTCGGTGTGTAGAGAGCCCCTGTTCCAGAGTTATCCCATATTGGAGCCAATACCCGTTGCGACCGGCGTTGTGCCCCAGTTGCGACTCAGGGGTTACCGTCGCAACGGTAACTTTTTTTGATAGGCTTTGACCAGAATTCTTTTTGGGACGATTCTGCCAGTATAAGTCTTGTGTTTCAAAAACTACTAACTAACAATGAGCGTTGTCGCTTTACCTAATTCTGAAAGTCCCTATATTAAGTACTAAGCCCCAAGCGAATAACATGCTCCAATGGGCGCGCGTCGCGCCCGCTCGCGTCTTGTTCCTGGGGAGAATATTTCATTTTCTTAAATATTTCCAGAATTTTTTTGAATTTTTCAACTCCTAGTTTCTCGTAAATAAGGCATTGCCAAATCGCTAATTTTTCCAGGAAGTCAAACTTTTTAGAAATATACAACTGAAATTGATTATTACAGGGAATGGAACGAAATTAAAGATCAGTTTGTAACTATTACGCTTCGCTACAAAAGATTATGGTTTAGCACCTAGCCCACAAAGTAGAAGATTTCTCCAAACTTGTCCCACATGATCAAAGTATATTCATTTTAGATAAGAAAAACATTCCCTATTTTTCCAAAAATTTTACGAACCCCCCTCAATTTTCATTTTTTCACGAAAAATCTCCCAAATTTCTTCGACCCCCGTTGCGACCGGTCGCAACCCTGCCCAACCCTGCCAGAGAAGCACACTACAGTGACGGAGATTTCAAACATTGATGAGCGACGTCCGATAAGACGAAGAATCATAGCGAATGCATGAGCTCACCTGAAAGTTGTCGAACAGATCGACTCCGCGATCATTGAACCCTTTAAGTCGTCGTGACCCAGCAGAACTACCACTGTCCATGCGACGACGATGCATAGCTTTGTGGAGTTTCTTCAATGCAGAAGCTGTGCTGCTAGCTCTGGATCGAGATCTGAAAAAGGATTTGTATCACAGAATACAGCAAGTTAACCAAAGCATATGCATACCTTGTTGACGCCGAATTCGCCCGTTTTCCCTCGAAACCAGATAGAAAAGCGTCTGCCAGCATTTTTCCAGAGCCAGATCGACTCTTCTCCTGCATAGTTCCCGACAGCATAGGAGAAGGACACTTGTGCGACGTGCTAGCACCGAAGAGAGGATCAACATCCATTGCAGTCTCAAAGCCAGCAGCAACACGGATCTCATGAATGCCCTCATTGAAACCCTAAACATTGTTTACATCGCAGTAAATGTTAAGTCGCTTTCGGAGTTGATTGGTGATTTCATTTCACACAGAGTTCTGAATTTAGAGGGAAGCACCGCGCATACGTAGTGCGAATTCGAATCCTTTCTATAGAAATGGTTCTGCAAACGAATATCAATTAACAAATCTAACGCCCGTCAACGCATCCTAACTGCGGAGAAGAAGATGAAAAAAATCATATCGTCATAGGGCGCGCGTGGCGTAACGGCAAGAGCAGCTGCTTTCGCAGCACAAGGTCGAGTTCCAACTTCGTCCATTTCCAAACAACCCTTCTATCCCCTCGGGATCGGTATACTGGGACCAGATTTATTTGGGAAGATAAATTCACTGACTAGAATGTCGGCTCCCCCCTCAAGTCATTGCATAAGCCCGAAACACATTCAAGCCTTTACGATACGATGTTGAATGTGCGGCGCATCCCATCAGGGATTGGAGACGCCGAGTCTTTATCTTTAATTTTTGTCCATCCGCTCACATAAACACAAAAGTGACATACCTCTCTGCATTTTCCAGCATTCTTCCAGTGGGCAAATAGCTCATTCACTTTTCCTGCATTACTTAATTGCGCAACATTTTGGAGGCAGTTTTCATGATGAAGTCCGCAATCGCCTTTTCAGGGGTGAAACACTATCCTAACAGGCACTACAGGGGACAGAATGGGACAAATCAGATAGAACTGCCTAACGACCGTAAAAAAACGACTGCGAACCGACGAAAAGCTCACCTAACTAGGTAAAAAAAAGGAAACCAATCATGGAGGCAGCCATTAGCCAGAAGAATGAAGTTTTGCTGGATGGGATAGATGCTCGATAACACCGGTCGGTACTCAGACATCAACACCGGTTGGACTGTAGGCACAAAAATGCTTTTTCGGGCTGATCTCGGGAGCATGGCGGGCGAATGGCGGTAAGTAAAAGGCTCACCGGGCAGATCGCGGGAAGATGTTAAGACGCCGGTTGGACAAACGACAGCGATTGAAGTTTCGGTCAGATGGCGGGAATGGAACCGTTCATGTTTGACACACCTGCTAACCCGCGACATGTACGATGCATGGCTTATCGCATTTCAAGCGAGCCGATGGTTAAGCCGCCCAAGTCTGGGAGGCCACTGAGCCTTCTCATGGTGCGATAGCGTCTTGGTCCACTCTTCAAACAAACTGGCACCAATGAGAGTTAGTGCTTCTATTTTGAATTAGTGTAAAAATATTTATATACGAGTATGGCTTTATAAAGGCACCGTGGGCGACGTCGGAGCTCAATCGTGTCAGATTACCGCAAATGGAGCACACCCGATTCGTCAGACAATACCTTTCCAGTGCTCCCCTAAATCCAATTCTTGGTGACGTGCCCCTCCGATCGATGACAGCGAAACGGACCTACCCAGACGTACACGCGTCATCCTGGCAGGTCTAGGATGTGGACACCCCTCATACCTCAAGGCCTTGGTCCATAAGATCGACTTGTCGATCCCTGACGAATGTCCTGACTGTCACAACCCAGGCCATGATTCATTTCACCTATTTTCATGTCCTGCAAGGCCGACTTCTCTAACAATTATGGATATGTGGAAGAACCCGTGCGATGTGGCTGCCTTTTTACACCTATGAGGAGAAGCTCTATGTGGCCGATAAGAAGAAGAAGAAGATAAAGGCACCGAACATCACTCACCCCGCGATCCCACCGCCATCGTCCAGGGATCAGCGCTGCAATATCTCGATGCCGGGCTGATCCCGATACACTGCCGCTCGGATCACGGGGTGGGCGTTGTTTGGCCCACCATGCGCCCGCGATCCGATTGGTGTTACTGTCTGCGTAGGTATCATTCCTCTATGAAAGTCCGTCCTTCAATTCTCGGAAATCGAATAAAACAGGGTGGCCAAATTCTAGCCACAAAGAAAAGGTCATACGACTTTCGGTAGGCTTTCGTGACTTTCGTGAACAATTGACACCCAGCTGTCACATCCACTGCCCACGAGGAAGTTCAGGCGGGGTCGCGAAATTTAGCAACGGGAAGTGGGGGGTCGCATAAAATCTGGCCCCAAAATGAAGGTTAGAGGGGGATCCCCGAAACTTCGGTCCAAAAACGAGAATTCGGCGAAGATATCCCAGAAATTGTTGATATTTTCGGTCACCAAAGGGAAGGATCGTAGCATTGCTCTGGTTTTAGACGCTTGAGCCCGACTACTGGATGAATTTAGTAATCAAATATAAACTGAACAGGAATCGCGCCTCGGGGGGAAGGCTGCGAAAAAATTGGATTTTGGAAAATAATTCTTGATAGTGGGGGTCGTTCCGATTTCAAAAAAAATTAAGCGATGCCCCGCTTGACCCTGCCCACGTGTGCAGCCCGTGGAGGGTGAGCGCGCTTGAGCGTCAGTGGGTAAAGACCTACAAGTGCGCCGCGTAGTGGCGCGGGTGCGCACACTAGTAGCAAAGAAGCAAGAAAACATTGAAAGTGAAATACATGGAAAAAAAGGGAATCTTACCTTGTGTTTTCTTGGAACTTCATATTGGGCCTTGTTCTCGTAATAATCGCACACATCTGATGGTTTCATGAATGCTTTCTCGCCAGTTCCGAAGAACAGCACCGGAATACGCGACAACGGGAGTGTCCTTGTCCTTTTCCAGCACCTGTAAATCATTTCACTCAGGCTAACACATTGAAATGCTTCGACTCGTCCGGAGGATTCGCCGCTGCAGTCACGCACAATTGAGTGAGATTCTGATTTCGATAAATTTCGGCTCCGACTTCGGGAATTAAATTATCGTCACGTTTTCAAAATGATGGAAAAGATAATCCGTTCATGCCTGACTGAATACGCACAGACTGAACTATATTTGGCGTAAAACCAATCACTTCTAGTTGTTTTCCAATATTGAGAACATTTCATATAATGAGGATCTGACTCGCATGCGAAACCACATCGGCCGATAAGAGTGCATAGCAAACAACGCGGCATGATCGATGAATAAAGATAAAACTTCCAGCTTTCGCAATCGCAACTGTGATTCCTTCAGCGCCTAGGGCAAGATTAATTGACTGCTGTCCCTTTCCCAGAGCAACGAGTAGTGCATTGGTCTTCCTGGAACCCTTCCTGAGTGGAGGCCAGAGAAGATTGGTTAGAACCCATTGTATCGACAATCTCAAAGAAAGGCAAGAAGAAAGATCCTCAAGCAAATCGGGAGACTCTCCCGGGAAGATTTCGAGAGCGGGTCTGCCGCACAACACCAAGCGGACAATTGATGGTGATCACGAATGACCACGTTGTGACGTGCTTATCCCGTGCGCAGCCGCTGTCAAAGGCGCCTCGTCTCCCTCGAGTCCTCATTCGGTATTCGGATGCCGTTACTAGATGGTGACTGGTACCCTTTGGAGGCCAGCATATTTTTGACCGCTGAAGGGATAGGGATGTCCTCACGACTGGGGCTTTGGCCATAATCCGCGGAGAGAGTGGTTCCTCTCCAAAGACCGCGGCGAAGATCACGTCCTTGTCGTGGACCCAGGCGGGGACTTACTCCGCCTTGGGACTGCGACAACCCGGGGCGACATGGTTGTGGTGAATAGTAAGATGGATAAGTCGCGAAGTCTTCGACGTCATCATTCGGCTGCTCATTGGGGTCTCCTGCCAGGCCTTTAGGTAAAGGTCCCGACCGTGATTGTGACGCCATCACGAGTGTTGCGATGCTGTACTTCCGCTGCCCCTTATCGTATGACTCCGCGTAGGTCTGTGCTTTTCTCCTATCGGGAGTCTTATGCGGAGTGTCCCCGATTTGCCAGAGTCAGAACGGCCTTGTACTGCCTTATATTTCAGTGTAGGGCGCAAGCCTCACCCACTCCCTTCAACAGGCATCGATCAAAGCAAGCAACTGAAAAACCGACTTCAAGAAATCAACTGATGATCAAGTGATCATAACTATTCCCCATAACCCCCGACTTGAATAAATCCTTATAAAGTATCGGTTCTTTTTGAGCCGATTTTTCAGTTATATGGTTTGATCAACGTTAATGGAAGTGAGTCCTGCACTAAACCTTAAGGCCGTATATGGCTATTTGGGGCTTTTTCTCTCCGTTTTTTCGACATTGCTGTTGACATGGACCCCGGTCCTTACAATTTCAGAAGGAAACTCGGAGTAGGTTTTTGATCAGCTCAAAGTGTCGGACAAAGACAACAGGATGCCCCTGCAGAATGGTGCATCGGTTATTTCCAACTTCAGTGCAGAAACTTGAGACAAAAACAAACGGTTCCAACTCGTTATAGTATGCTATACTATTGCAGTACTGAATGATTATACACGGGTCCATTTGGAAACACGCAAAAAATTCCGCACGCGAATTCTGCCGCAATATTCATGAAACTACAAGAGCCTCCCGGAATGGTCTAAAGTCCGCCCGCCGCATACAACTGCTGGTTTTGAAAACCTTCCCAAGCGGCTCGCGTACTTTCATGAATAAGGCCACTGGATGAGCAGAAACGGACAACCGAATGAATTTATTGCACGTCCCGTAGTTCGAAATCAACTGGCAGATCTAGAAGTTCAACTTTTCTAATCGAATCCTTTTGAGAGTGCAGTTTGTTAGCTGGCACTTGCACAAACCTTTGCACAAACAATCTTTCTGATACACGAAGATTTGAACAATTGACCCATTCACGACCACGCCTAATTTTGGGTGACTTCACGTTCGGACCTCACCGGTGGGACACGCTGGCTTGAACAGCGTCCTAAGGGTAATTGCTTTCACTTTTCTGTCATGTTACGTAAAGATACCTCTAGTCAGCACGTCGCGCGGCGCGGCTGGCGCGGCGAGGTGTGATGGGCCGCGCTCGTCACATCCTCACACCGCTAGTCGCATGGTGATGAAAAACAGAGGAGTGAGGAACAACTTATATGGTTATGTTTCTCGTCATAATTTGATTCAGTTTGATTCAGAGTGCCAGACTGTTTACGTTCTAGGAACGCAATGAACCGGCTCAATTGTTGAGCCGCGATTTGAACTGAAAACTGCCTACATGTAAGCAGCTCTTCCATAAATAAGGGTTAAATCCATTGCTACCAATCGTAACTTGTCCTCGTATCGGAAACAATGCTGCCTATGAACACCGTGCAATGTGTTTCAATAGTCAAAAACAAGATTGTCTCGAAACTAGAGATGAAAAATTAAACAATTGCGAACAACAATTGATTTAGCATGAACTGAATCCTCATAACCAATAGATACAGAAGGCACAATCTTTATTCACATCCTATTCGATTCGGCGCAGGTGCGTCAAGTCTATCCACACGTAATTTAACCAAATGAGCACGATGCAACTTTCGCCTGCGAGCCTCTCGTGTGGGAGCATTCTTAGATGTTTCAAAGAAACGAACTTATGTATCGTTTATATTAATTCACCCTAAGAGGAAAAGAGAAAAAATTTCATTCTGGTTTAGCAATAGTTAACGATAGAATGCGAGAAACACTGCCTCAGATTAATGCAGAGATCGGTGGATTTCAGAAAATCCGGAAAATATCGTAGACTGCGGTAATGGTAATTATTTTTCTTCATCTATAGGACATCTCACATTGGTTGAAAATAGGTGCAGTCGCGCGCGAAGCTACAACCAGAAGGGTAGTCAACAAGTTAGAGCGAGGCAGTACATGCAAAGACAATAGTATTATTAGCATCACGTGTCATCTTTTAGGATCGTCGCAGACTCCTTAAGTGTTCCTTCCGCGCCTTGGGAACGAATAGGCACCATAGGCGAGCGGTTGAACATTACGAGAGTCGCCGGGAGAAAATTGTTCATATTGGAAGCAATCAGTGGAACATTGAGTCGGCAGACTCAGATAAATCTTACATCGTTAAGTGGCAGGAAGATGCTCTTGCAATGTGATGGTATATTCAGAACTTAGAATTTTAAGATTTAAAACCGTCGATTTTTTTTCTAGAGCAACGTTCACTGTCGTCTCTGCGACTTGTGCCCCTACTCTGGTTCTGCACGTGCCTAGATAATAGAACGGGCATTTCCTGTAAGCATAGGCATGCCAGTAAGACCTATGGCGACCTAGATCAGCAGGAAAGTACTGTAGACGTTCGCGATTTTGACTTGGAAGCCGACGAGCTGGAAAGTGATTCTCCTGAGACGGAACCACAGCATCTAGAGGAAGTAAATTTGCCCGCAGAGGAGGAGATAACTGAGCTCAGCTTAACATAGAGTTGGGTTTTAAAAAATTGCATCCCATAGCATGAATTCATAAACAAACTTTCTCATGAAGAAATGTGTTGTTAATTATTGATTTTTTGCGAGCCTATATAATATATTTTGATACATTTAGAAGCTAATGTTGAATACATCATTGAACACGTGTTGAGGAAAGAGGCGTAAATTCGTGAAATTCTCTGTGAATGAGCAAGTTGTCATCATTAGCGAAATACTCAGGTGCTGTTAGTTCAGCAGGTGTTGGCGTGGTCGCTTTCCACTACAATTGAAAATTAGCTCTAATAATGGATCCAATGTCAGTATTTGGGCTAAAAATGTATCCTAGAAAAAAGGTATGCGATATGAATCAAATCTCTGCCAGCATTGGCCTCATCACTATGCGACTAGCGGTGTGTGTGTGTGTGTGTGTGTGTGTGTGTGTGTGTGTGTGTGTGTACGTGTGCGTGGTGTGACAAGCGCGCTCCATCACACCTCGCCGCGCCGCGCGACGGCGACTAGAGGTATCTTTACGTAACATGCTTTTCTGTACCCATATTGTAGCTGGCAACGATCGAACAGCATCAGAGTCTGAGCCTACAAGACGCTTTCGTTATCGAGAAACAATTATTCAAAACCAAAACAGGGTAAACTTAGCAGCAACACCTTCAGAAAAATAAACGAGTTTCAAACGATAGATTTCTACCAAGTAACCTAAAAGCTAGCAATATAACGAAAAAGAAATCATAAGGTGGTTCTAAAGTTATTTTACAGCCGTTTTTTTCCTCTTCTCTGATCTTAGAGAAGTCCAAAAATGCTGTAGCGTTTGACCTACTGATGGACCACGAGGTTTCTATTCAAATCTTGGGCAGATCAAAACATTGATCATGTGTAGGTTCGAAAGTAATTTCTTGTGGTGGAGAAATCGATTTTTGTAAAGGGTGTCCCACCGATGGGACACGTGGTCGTGAATGGGTTAAAAGCTAGCTGTCCATTGGTTTCTGGTTTTTACTCTCAGCAAAGAATTGAGTGAGCTAAAATTAGGAATGCAATTTTTCTGAAAAGGCTGAAGCAAATTTTGATCTCTAAAGGATCGAAAAAAATTTCCAATTTTTTTTCAACAGGGGAGGGTCGTAATGTGCTTATCTGGGTCAAATTCCGGTCCGTAATTGCGTCTCGACACGCTTTGCGGCCGCACGCGCTCGAGTCAGTCGAGTTTCCAGCGCCAAAGCCGACTCGATATGGCTTTCTCATACAGTTTTCTTCGATTTTGTCTAGTTTCCAGTTTCTAAAACCCACCTAGTGTCAACAGATCGGCTGCTGCGGCGCTGGAAACTCTTTCGATTCGAATGCGCGCGGCCGCAAAGCGTGCCGAGACGCAAATACGGACCGGAATCTGACCCAAATAAGCACAATATCTCCCCGGAACATTGACACAACGGCCTGCTCAACCCTGGGTAAAATGTTTGTCTGACTTTTGAGAATGAGCTGGAGAGTTGGGATTTTCTGTGAGAAACTATTGCCGGATTCCCGAAATGATAAGCACTGAATGGGCGAAACTTTTAAGTGAATTTTTGTCTCCTTCTCCTGGTTGGAGCTAGATCCTATGCTTGCCCGTGAGGCAATTTTTCACTAGCAAATCAGCTGTCTAATTTTATGAAGAGCTATCAATGCACTGATTTTAATGATGACTTAAATGAGCTCCACGTACCGAGCCCCAAACTAGTTTTTCAATGATTAAGCATGAACCCTTGATAATGCCAATTCTCATTTCTGCCTCCAATAAACTGCGGCAAAACCGCCAGTTCGGTTTCATACACGAGTTATTGCGGACCCAGCCTGTGCTACGTCCACGGAACTATAAAACTTCTTCTACATTAAAAAATAAATCATAAAAATGTATAAACTTTGCTAACCTTTGCCGGCCACGGCGGGAAACCTTTCATTTTCGCCCAGACGAGATCACCGGGATTTGGCAGTGTTGAATCACTCGATGACTGCATATCCATTCTTGTCTTTTAAGAAAAATAGTAGTGAATAAAAGTAACACTGGAAGAAACCAGTCAATACTCTGAACAAAATAGACCTCCCCGAAGTCGATCGATATCGGCACAGTTGGCGAATTGCCACCCGCCCGCATGGTTTCCACTTCTCAGACAGGATCCGACGACCATGCCGCTCACCATGCCGCTTGCGTTGGATCGCTACCGCAGCGCCGTCGCAAACCCCACAGTGAACGGGATGGTCGCATGACGGCCAGCGGAATGAAAGACGTGAGACGCCGCCCAACCGCCAACGCGATGTTGTACGGGGTGGTCCCGCAACGGTGAACGGGATGAAAGGCGGATCACATAGCGCCATCACCAATGCCACAGCGAACGGGATGGTCAAACAAGTGATGAAACACCTATGACGTCATCGCCCTCAAATGATGAATAGGAACCCTATTATTGATCGATTTCTTCTCCAGTTGTTTTCTGCTGACACAAATGCTGCTTCTACGAGTTTATCTTTAAAATACTACAACATTATAGCAACAAAATCAGATTGGTAACAGGATATATACTAACTATCATGCAGTATACATAACAGATTTTCGAACAGAAAAAAACGTTAGCTATTCTTAGAAACAATGGAAAATATGTAGATCAAAACATAAGATTTTCGAACAGAAAATAACTCTAGGTACCATAACAAACAATAAAAAATATGTAGATTGGAATATAGCAGATTTTCGAACAGAGAAAACTCTAGGCATCATAACAAACAATGAAAATATGTAGATCAAAATACTAATCTTCTTTAGAATGTGTCTTCAGCCACAAAACTACATACCGCGGATGTGCGTAATTACGACTAACGACTAACGGATTTAACGACTAACGGGCTTTTTGGGTGTTACGACTAACGACTAACGAAATTAAAATTATTTTCGTAAGCAATCCCAAAATTCGTTAGAAAGCCAATAGTCACTCAAATCGCGCTCCAACCCAAGGCTTACACCAGGATTGATACATATTGCCCTGTTGGTTGTTCCAGGTGAATGGTAAAAAAATAACTATAGCCTTCAGTATTGATTATTTCCACCGGAACTGCACATTAAAGGCAGTGTTCACGATAATCTTCGATTTTGAGATTAATCGCTAAACCGATTGTTTGGCCTCCGGGTAGAACTGAAATGACGAAGAAATCGAGAAAAACGCACCAGAAGGGTACGAAATCCTTTACTCTCACCACACCTTTTAACTCTCACTGGAACTGTTAGTTGTGACGTTGAAATCTTTTGTGGATCCGTCTCTTGCGATTTTCTACTCTCTACTGCTCCGTCCTTTCCTTCAGACCCAAACTATTACTGTTTGGCCCAAAATATTCTTCCATTTTTGATTAGCCCCATTTCTCACCGGTGACAACCGCCGTGAACATGTTCATACAGTCGGACAACTATTCCAGGCCAGAGAATAAGGTCACTGAAATAAGACGTTTCAGAGCGTTTGAAGCCGTTTCTTCGTAATTTTTGTAACACCTCCTGGCCAACGCGTTGTTTTGTGTGGAAAACTAGGGAACGAAAATCATCGTGAACGCTGCCTTTAAAACCCCAACCGAACTTTGCGCTAGGTTAGGCGCAGCATTTATGCGACTTCGTGCCGGTCGCGCGACTTTATGGTAGGCTCACTGAACCGGTGCCAAAATGCAGGTAAAAGGAAACGAGCGTTTTCCGAATTGACAACTCCTTCGCAAAAAGCAAATGTTTCACTCTCGAAAATATAAAAGTGTAAAAAATCCATCAGGCAGATGGCAAAAACCCCACAGAATGCAGATTCCAAGCAACGTCAGCATAATTTGCGAGTGGCAACGGAAAAATACTCGACAGAATCATGGCCGTCCACGGTGACAATTTTTGGACCTAACCGCTCTAGAAAAGAAGATTTTGACCCAGCTCCTCGCGAAATCCCGTTTCCTTTAGAGTGACCTACAAAAACCTAAAAATAGAAATGGAACTCAGAACGAAATAATAATTTCATCGGCTCAAAGCGAGCTAGTTCTCCAAGGCGCAGCCATCGTCACCGCCAGCATTTTCGTCGTCGTGTTCCTGAGCGCGTTCCCTTCGTGCTCGCTTGGCTCGATGCTGCAAGAGAAGAATTTTTCCATTGATAAACTTAGCAGAACAAAATCAGGCCAACGCTCAAATAAAAACCTACATCCACAGGAACCCAGCGTCCATCCTCAGCGTTGTATTCGAAGGAGCGAATGTCTTGCCTGAAAAACGATGCAAAAAAAGCTAGCCACACATTGGGAAGATAACCCGAATTTCCCACGGTTTTCGACTTCAGTGGTTTCATCATAGATTACAAGATAATTGCTGCTTCCTTTGTGGTGCTGACGCAAAAGCGCGCCAGAGCGAGCGGGCGAGGACGCGCGTTTCAGCGCGTGAGGTAGCGCGTGTGAACGGCTATCAAATCGTGTGCCTATGATGAACATGAACATCGTCAATCACACGCTCTCGCGAGGAGTGGACGAAGCCTGAATGGGAAGGGGATGTCGCTTCTGGACCCACATTAACGATCTACTCAACTCAGATCTTCAACACAATTCTCGAAGAATTTTTCTCACCCAATGCATAATTTCGCCCTACCTGCAGTTTCAACCACTTACCTCTTGACTAGTGTGGGATCAACATGATTGTCATTATTTTGTTCCATTTTTGAAAAAAGGAACATAAAGAAAATGAAGGTTAGAGTATCAAAATAAAAAGCTTTCAGATTAAGTGACTTGCCTTGAACCAATTGCGAGCTGTACTTTGAAGAATAACGGTCAGAATAGCAGGAAATATCGAGTTTGTAGTCTAACAGGCACCTCCATAATCAGCGAGGTTTTCCTGCAAAAAACCATGTATACTAAGGTACATAAGTGCGAACCGAAAACCTTCGACAAGCAATAAGAAAAGGGAAAAAGGAGAAGAATAAAAAAAGAGAGACAAGAAAACACACAACGGAACTAAAAACAAGGCAAAATTTCAAAATGATGACTATTTTAGGAGAAAAAGTTTTTTTTTTGCAAGTTTTTGGTGCAATTGCGGACAAACATTATAATCGACGCCTCCCGAATGGTCAACGGCATCGTCGGAAGCGAGTCACGCCCACCATTTCGCCAGTTTCACGACCCTCCGACCCATCATTGCACCGAATGCACCCAAACTTCTACGGGGTCCTAAACCCGATTCTGCCTGAGTTGTTGTAAACGTAGGGCACAGTCTCTGTTATTTGGTGTTTCGTTCGTCAAAAGTCTCTTTGCTGCAGTGACTTTCTACTTCTAAGCTTTGTACATATTATGCTTTTGCACAAATCATCCTACTTTTCCAAATTTCTCCTTGTAATGTATAGTTAGTTTATATTTATATATTACGATCATATCCGTGCTAATTCAAAAAAAAATCCTTGTAATTTTGTTATGGAGACAGTAATATTTAATTTATTAAATATTTAAGAAATACTCCAAGTGTGAGACTTTGAACTGGACCTCTTTATTGTCTTCAGAGGATTATCAGATTTTTCTGTAAAGGCATGGACATCCTTGATTATTCTTTCGGATTGACCATCGAGTTCACTGCCAGAAAAATGTATTTTCGAATCCATTTGATCTAATTTAGACTCCCAGAATCCTCCGATTTTCAGGTAATAAAGGACGGAAAGAATAGGCTGATAGAGTGTGGTAAGTACCACTATGGAATCTCGAGATCAGCTCGAGAATTCTGGCGATGCAGCACTCCTGGCAGACAATTTCTCCCCATCGGAGTGTGAGTTTGGAGCTTTTACTTCTAGAGTAGTTATCAGACGAAGGCTGGAAATGATCATGGGAATTTCCAAATTAATTTTGCAGATTTGGGTCACAATGGATTAGCGGAATGAAAATCTCAAGAGTGGAAAATCGAGTCATCAGTTTCGACCTGACTTTAATGCGGTCGTTATTACCTTTTCGTGGAAACCCTATTCATTATAAGTCGCTATTCATACTGCTCAACGCCATCACGGCACGCGCGGGCGGGGCGTTGGAGTATGAATACTTTTTACGCGCGTCACGCTTGCGGAGACTATGAATACTCCAGCAATGACGCTATGACTGAACGATTTGGAGCGTGTCATTTTATGTTCTCCGGACCAAATTCTGGCCCGCATTTGCGGACTACGGTCGTTTCATCATGCGACACCTGGTAATCGTGCTGGGAGGAAG
The DNA here is from genome assembly GCA_029168955.1 of Aplectana chamaeleonis. Lineage (NCBI taxonomy): Eukaryota > Metazoa > Nematoda > Chromadorea > Rhabditida > Cosmocercidae > Aplectana > Aplectana chamaeleonis. The sequence goes on from JAPDOI010001347.1 coordinate 114,981, forward strand.
GTGAATCGTGCCGGGACCAAGTGGTCCCAGCACGACTATCACGTGCCACACGATGAACCAGCCGTAGTCCGCAAATGCGGACCGGAATTTGGCCCAGAGGACGACATTACTGGCGTTCATTAGCAGATAGTACTGGTAATTAATGTGGAACGGAATGAAGTTGAAGGTGGAATAATATGGAAAATGATGAAAAAGTTGTTACGGTCGTTTCCGTCATGGCGAAGCGGGCGTCACGCGCACGCTGCGCGAGCGAGGCGTCAGACTAATCATACTTTAACGTCACACCCGGCGTCACGCTCAGGCCGAGCTGGCGTTGAGTAGGAAAGATGGCGGCCAAGCAAACATACTCCTAGCCACGCCCGCGCGTCACGTGTAATAGGAAGGAGCACGAATAGCACCTTAATGATTCTAAGACAGTTGTCAGCTAGTGTCCGATCAGGTTCCTTGATTCTTGCCCCCAGTCTTCTTCTTCTTGTCAGCCATGAACAGAGCATCGCATCAGAGGCGTAGGAAGCTAGCCACCTCACACGGCTTGTACCATAGATCTCGAGCAGACGAGGTTGTAGGCCTGGCCGGGCATGAAAATAGACGCAATGAATCATGTCCAGCACATTCACAATCGGGGCATTTATCTGGGACTGACTGATCAATCCGATGAGTGTAGGCCTTCAGATTTCTGGAGTGACCGCATCGCAGACCAGCGAGGGTTGTTCGGGTACGTCTCGGTAGTCCAACTTCGCTGTCGTCGACTCGTGGGGCACGCCACCATAGATTGCTGGGCTGGAGCATCAGACAGGTACTCTGCCACGAGCCGCGTATGCACAGCCATCTGAGGCTTCGCGATAGCTCGGATGTAGCCCAGCGTTGCTGATCTACTGCAGACAGAGAAGCACTGAGTCCCCCCAGTCAGGATTAAGAATGCGCTTTTGCAATAAGGTACGTTGTATGTTAGTAGAGGGAGTAGTAAGCTCGTAGATCACGGCGAGATCGCGTTTGAAGAGAAGAACAGTTCTAACAGGCAACCGGTTCGTTCGAACAAGCTCGTGGCCTCTAGAGAGCTGAGCCCTGGGGCTTTCGTTGCTGCTACCAGAAGGATTCAACAAAAGAATGCGGTGTGGTTTTTCCAAGAGTTTCAGTGGCAGAAAAGAGGTTAAGGTTTATCACGTCGGTTATGAGAAGTCCCTTCTTTAGTCTCAGTTCTAGGAGGTGGTTTTTTTTTGATGGCTGGTCCACAGCGCTCTGCTGACTCCTCACGTTTAAGCACACAGTTGTCCCGATTCTCGACGGGGCTACCCCCCTCCCTCCTTGGTGACCAACATTGTTGAAACCTACCGAAGATTTTTTACCTCAGATTAATTTTTTCGACAAGTTTGAGACTGAGAATTTTCAAAAATTATTCAACACTACTTCCTTTCTCCACTGACGAGGTTCGGGAAAGTGCGTTCCATTCTCAGCCTAAAACGTTCACTCCTCCCCCAAGTTTCCGATTTTTTTTTTGAAAATTTTAACGTCACCCTATGTTGTCGTGCGGGGCAGTATTTTTATTCTGACTCTGAGCCTTACACCCATTTTGGCACAATAGCGACAGCTGTTGAAATTTGGTCCATCAGTGCTGTCGTGATCAAATTTTGTGGAACGCCAAAGTAATAACGCCATCTGGATGTCTTCCACCTTTCGTTGGCCAAGGTTTAGATCCCGCGTTCCCACATCTTGCGTTCAAGGTTGAAACTCCAAATCAAACATTAGCTTTGATGTAAAGTGTGGCAGATTCTGCTGGCCGAAAAACTGGTAAAATGGGATTCGCCGACATCGTCGCAGAACACGACAGAATGTGGCAGAACATCTGGAAAATGGTTTGATATCTGCGCATCCATGCTTATCCATCGTTCGTTTGGTTTTTCAGTCATTCGTGACCGGTTGCAAGGCGTTCGAACTGGTGACGAGACGAAGAAATTGCAAGCGCTGCGAACCGAGATGAACGCTATCAACCATGCCTCCCAAGAAATGCTCAAGAATAATGTCTTTCAAAACTATCAACAGTTTATCGATGCCTCGAAGGAAATTTCACGTAACTCCACATTTTATCATGCAAACTTGCCTGTATACAGGAATTGCAAACTCTTCGCTTCAGATCTTGAACAAGAAATCTATCAGCTCTCATCACTTCTTCTCGACCAGAAGCAGTTAATTGAGAATCTCATGCAGATGACAGGCATGTTTTTTCTATTTAATAGTGACTACTATAATTACCTCGCAAAATGTACTCGGGGTCGAGCGCGGTTGTGGAATTTTTTAACGGGTGGTTAGCGGAGGTGGTGGAAAATTTGGCCCAAGAACGAAAATCTCGGTAGCGGATTGTACGAAACTCGGACCAATAACAAGCTGTCGTGGCTCCACTGATAAGGAAAGGATCATCACATGCCGTGTTCATTCCAAATAACACATGCCTTTCGAGGATCAATTTTCGACGTAGATATCGAATTTCCTCACAGCGGCTGCCAAACGTCTCTCTGGACGTATTTATATACATTTTTCGCGCTTTACTTCTAGACGCCAGATAACGTGTGATTCATGAGTCTCCGTTGCCTCCTGAGATACATCGATGTGACTTCTTAACCAGGGATGATGATTCTACACCAATTAACTATGGGATGATTTCTGGTGTAGAAATCACATTGGTGTATCTCATGAGGCAACGGAGACTCATGGATCACACGTTATTATGCTTCTATAAGTAAAGAGCAAAAAGACGCTTATAACTCCGTTCAGAGAGACGTTTCGCAGTTGCAATGTGAACATTCGAATCTACGTCGTAAATTGATCCTAGAAACGCATACTTCATTTGGAATGGCCCGGCATGGAATTATCTTCCCCTTGTGAGCTCCTTAGCCATTTTCTGCTCGACCCTGAGTGGACTCCCTCTGATCCCAAAAGCGTTTTTTTGTCAATCTCTGGAATGTAAGTCTACCAAGTCTTTCCCAGGCGGTTGTGCCTCCTTCATTCCCTAACTCTGTATCAGCTCTTGGTAGATTACATAGCCACCGCGTTGTGTGGCGTGACACCCTTGTAGGCTCATCTAAGGGAGCATATAAGGTTGCAAAAGTGATCTGAGTCAGGGATCGCTAGCAGACTTAAGCAGTGGTTTGTAGCACTTAGAGAACGCTTTTGCCCACCAGGAGCGTGTAAAACGATCCGAAGTGACAGTGTTTGAGCCATTTTGAGCCTCGGAAGCGTTGAGAATCCGTCACATTTTTTTGTGAAATCTCCGCCCTCAAGAAAAAAAGTAGGACTGATTTGCTCGAATATGGTAGTTTTTCATGTCTCTTGACGCTTCCACTGGTGTAAGCCTTCTAGCGCAGCCCGTATCAGTGAATTAGCATCTCTATCATGACCTTTTTTTGCGACAATGTATGCTGCGTTTAGGGGCGGAGACTACATGCGCATTTTTTGTTTATTGAATAGTTTTTTTTTCTTTTATTGAACAGACGACATAGCTTTCTAGCTTAATTTTTGCAGGCGATGATAAGTCGTCGGTGGAGACAGCCTCCAGTCATTCCGCTTCCATCGCTTCTGTTACTCCGATTCAAGTGCTAATGCAAAAGATGGATGGAATAGCGGTTTGTACCAAATGAATATACTGAAATATATATTTTCAGTAACGATCCGTTGTCCATATTTAATTAAAAATACAAATCATGCGATGTTCAGAGTATTCTGAACAATATGAGGAGTTCGGACAAGGTGCTACTCTATGGTGAAATGATGTTGCTGGATCCTGAAACAAAAGAAGATATCCACAGAGCGATGCTTGTGCTACTGTCCGATCGATTACTGATAGGAAACATCACGCCGTCTGGGAAATACAGGTGATTTAACTTTTTTTTGCAAAATGTGTTTTAAGTTCTTATTTTCACTCTTGTAATAGTATTGAGAAGGTTTTATCCTGACACCATTCAAGTCTGTCATGAGTATTTGCTTAACAAGTTCTTATACTTTCTTTTAGCTTGGAATCCACGTTTTCGTTGAATAACCTGGCAGTTGTAAACGTTAAGGATAGGGAAAGTGGCCCAGCAAAGGCCGATCAGTTGTTGAAACTTCTGGTTTTTCCTGAGCAGAGGTATGCGATTTTTGGACTGTTTTTTTCTTTTGTTTTAGGACTTCATCATTCAGTGATTTTCGCAGAAAGTTGTCATTTGAGTGCTCAGTATAAGGCAAGACTTTGAAATGGGAGCAACGAAAATGTAGTGCTCCCACATTTCAGTCTTCTGTAGTATCTTTGAGCTACTGTCCCCCTTCTAGATTTGAGCTTCCATCAGCTATTGTATTCTAGCCTTTCAGTCAGGAAGGAATTACCATACGGTACATTTCTGATAATCTCTAGACGGATATCAGGGTCGTGACTGACGGCGGAGAAGCATTCTCTCAGGACATGACAAAGGATTGTGAACTCCTTTTTCGATCGGGTCAAGCGGACTTTGTCCCGTATGTAACGGGACTGATCTCACCGCAAACTAGAGTTTCAAAAAATGATCCGTTGAGTGTTGTGGGGGTAGGGGATGAAAAGAAGCAGTTTGAGGTTCGTTAAATTTTATTGATGCCCCTGGGTAGATCAAAAACGGCCAAAAATGTATTTCTCGGCTTTTGAAAATTGCTGTTCCTGGCCGAAATTTGTTTAAAGGGGTAGTCTGGGGCGCTGAACACGTTTATAAGGTTCGTTTGCAATTCTTCAGAAGAGTACTAAAAGGTACGATAGGAAAAGCATTACTTGTTCACAGGAACCTATCATAATCTTCCGAAAAAACTAGAAACGGACCTAATATCATGTTCAGCGCTTCAAAGAATCTAACTGGACAGAGTTTGGGCTCAGGGTACGGCGCGAGGTGTGGACAAGGCCGATTGTAGTCAGACCCCACAGAAGCTTTAATAGGTCAAATATTTTTGGCGATTTTCTCAGGCTTTCTCCCAGGAGTTTGATCCATGTTTTGTTGTGAAATTTAAACTCAACCTTAGGATTTTCACCTTTACACTAACTTACTTACAAACGATTTCATCTAAGTTGGACACTAAATTCGAATTCTTCGTAAAAATTACTTCTAACAGTCATACCCCCATTCAAAATGGTTCACTTGGTCTCCGAAGGAGCTCAGACCCCACTCCACCCTTGCGCAGCTCAGACCACCGGTGTGGATATCCATACCACGCGCCGTACCCTGTTTGGGCTCGAAATGCTCAAATTTTAAAAAATATTCAAAAAAGACAAAATTTTTGTCGTTTCTGATCTAACCATGTGCATCAAGGAAATTTTACAAACTTTAAATTGTTTCTTTCCATCTCCCCCCACAACATTCAGCGGACCATTTTTTAAAATTACAGTCTGCGCTGGGATCAGTCCCTAGTAAGAAGAGCTACAACCTCCCCCCATGGCAAATCTAAAAATTTTCTTCGAAAAATTTCATGATTCCCTTCTTCCAAAGTTTAGTTTAACAGGCTTTATTATTTACAATCTCCTCCACAGCTATTCGTTTTTGGGTGAAATTTTTTACCACAAGCCGCCACCACCTTTTGTATTGCAAGACAAGAGCAGCTTGATTCTGTGATTTGTGTTATATAGTCAGCTAAGGCAAAAAATGTTTCCAGGTATTATCGATGTGATAGCGCCAGAGTTAAGAAAATGTGGCTGGATGAGCTCGAAAGAGCAAAACGTGAAATTCTGCATGAGGGTATTCTGGTTCGCCAATCTACGATCCGAGGCAAGCGGATGTCGGTCCAGGTATAGCTTCTCATCGTCCTTACCTTACCTTCACACATAAATTATTTTTAATTCAGGACCGTGCCTTGCGCGCTCAGGTGGCACCATCCACCACCAATTCACTCCGAGAGAGTGAAGAGGGAGAAGTCAGTGAGTAGTTTTCGGTTCCCTTTGAGAGTCAAATTTGCCATAGCTAACTTGGACTTGCCCTTTTCCTAAAAGTTTTCTGTTAATAAGGTGTGTCTCTAGATCAGGACGAGATAGCGTGGCTTCAGGAATTACCTGCGGAGTTGGATGATTGTATAGCGCATAGGTATTGTCTCGTAAAATATAGTTTTCGACTGTGCTTTGACTCTAGAATTTCAAGGGATCTCGACCAAGCCGTAGAGTTGATTCATGAATGGAAGCAGTGTGCCACAAAGGATTCCAATATAGATGCTCAAATGAAAATTAGAGAGAATCAGGTGAGTTTCTCCCTATTTTCTGATTTTTCCTTCTCATGTCTCTATCAATCCATTAGATTGTTCAACTGCTGAGTGAGGACGTAAGGCGCCCAGGGGCTGTTCATGGTGGGCCACGAGCGATGAAGAAGGCTAGAACCCTTCTATCACAGTTAGGGAGAGGTATGACGTTGGTACTAGTTTTCATCTGGTTGGCACATTTAGAAGTTGTTTTGCGTTTCAGGTACGTATTCCTTGGATCTGTATCTTAGACGACGAAGTGCCCTGCAACGAGCCGCTGTCAAGGATATAGCAGTATCTGAAGAGCCGTTGTCGTACGTGCGGCAACTGTGCACCCTCTTTGCTGCAGCTGTGACTGATGTGGCGAGCGAGTTCCACTCGCAACCTCAGTATTATTGTCAGGTGCGTCAGGGGGTCATTGGCTTCATCAACAGAAAACTGTTTCCTACGCAGTAAAATACGCAAATACAACAAAAGCGAAAAAATTTTATAAAATCAAAATGGAATAAATTATACACTGTACGACATGCTGCGGACCAAAAATGTAAAAAATAGAAAAATTACGTCGATCAAGTGAAGGCTCTAAGAAAGGCCACATCTCACTTACAAGGGACACCTTCGAAAATAAAATGGAGTTTCGAAGAACGGTCTTTTGAGAGTTGTAGAGGGCGTAAAAATAAACAATTTAAGATTTTAAAATTTCACTCATTCCTCACGGGTAGATCAAAAACCACCAAAACAATGGGTTGCGGTAGGTAAAATGCCATTCAATGCACCCTAACCTGACGAAATCCGCTAAAAAACAGGAAACAGACCCCATATTCGTGTTCAGCGTCCCAAATTACCCCCTGGGGCTGAGTTTGGGCGAAAAAAAATTTCGACCTCTGAACCCCGAAAATGGCCTTGAGCTTCTTACCTCATGGGGCTCCAAAGGTCGAGAAAAAATTTAGGACTCAAACTTCGCTTTCGGAGGTTATTTAAAGTGCTCATAACGAATCTGAGGTCAGTTTATCGATTTTCGACAGATTACGGTAGATTACGGTGGGTATACGGTAGTTGGGTGAAAGTCTCAGAATTGACTCAAAATTTCTGAACAGGGGTTATTCGGGGTGCTGAATGCGAATTTGATATTCACTTGTCAATTTTCGAATTATTAAGGTAGGTTTAGGCCCTCTATGTCATGACAACTACCGTAAACTACATTAAACCTCAGAATTTCGGAAAACGATCTCTAGATTCGTGTTCAGCACCCTAGATTACCCTTACATACAAGTTTTGAGCCGAATCCGAAAATTTTTTCCAAACCACCCTAAAAATTCCTTGATGGGTACCTTTGCCTTGTCGCGAGGCTTGGAAAAACGACTATAACTTCTTTTCATAAAAGCTTCTCTATTTTTCAGAGAAGCTGCAGAGAGCATACTCGGATTCTACGTCTAAAATGGCATCAGAAAACTACATTCAAACCGGAATGGCCAGGCTGAATAAAAGTAGTTATCTTGTAAGATGCGTTTTCAAAAGAGTGGTTCTGTTCTACTCCAAATTTTGGAATTGATAACGAAACACTTTTCTTGAGTATTCGAGCCATGCGCTAAAGTATTAGGTTGCTTCAATGGATTTCGTAGTTTAGGTAAACCCACTTCTGTTTACAACAATTATTTCTAAAAAGATTGACCATTGATCAAGGAACAAGTCCACGAATGATCATTGATCAAGGAACAAGTCCACGAAGTTTCATTTTGTCCGAACTTTTTTCCAGTGTCATATATCAAAATAAGTTCCCTAAAGTGTTTCTCCGAATTAAGGACGGTTTTTATGTAACATATGTGGGGGAGAAGGGTAAGGGTATTCTTGATATTCTAGCAATTGTCGAAACCTCGGAATTTCCGTAGTTTCTAAAATTGATGTGACCCGTTCTCCGTTTATATCACGTTACCTCTGCGATATAATAAAAGAGGTATAAAAAACAAGAGACACTGTTAAAATTCAAACCAAAGAAAGTGAAAACATAGAAATGCCATTACTACCAGCCGTAATGCAGTAATGATCCCACAGTATTCGAACCATCTTTGAATTGCTTCGTAATCCAACGCCTAACCGACTGAGCCACGGTGTGCTGCTAGCTCACCCCGACTATCACATTGCAGTGATCGGTGGTTTGAATGCAACGAGCATTGTTCAGGGGATCAATGAATAAGTCATAACTCGAGAACCTAGCTAGATTTCATCTTCAAACTTTTAGGAGAACCTTTTCAGATGATTTCAAGGCCACTGTATAGCTCACATTTGTGCTACGTCCTCCCAATCCAACGTTCTGGTTTCTTTCCCTTTTTGATCGTTTTTGATCTACCCGTGAGGACTGAGTGAAATTTTAAAATCTCAAATTGTTTCTTTTTAACTCCTCTACAACCCTCAAAAGACCGTTTTTCAAAACTCCATTTTATGTTCGAAGTGGTCCCTTGTTAGGGTGAGATTCTGGCTATTTCCAACTATTGTAAATTCAGTCCTTCAAATGAATCCGGACCGTGGAACATATGAAAGTTCGTCTTCGGTAGGTTGGAAATCCTCGAAATGAAATCGCTCTAGTCTGAAGTTTGGCTGCCCATCTTATCTGCATTGGTGGTCCCTTGCTTCTGACCTATGGAAAGACTCTGACGAAGGCGATAAAGCCAAAATGTTATCCAATAAACTGTCCCAACCTCGTGCGAAGCTCAAGCAGAACTGCAACTACTGATTCAAAACTATGCCGAGATTCATGAAAAGCCGAACATGGCGCCTGTAACAGTTTGAGATGATACGGCTAGGTCTTGAGCGGGACCGAAAACAGTTTTTCCAACCATGGGAAAGACTTATTCGGAGATCACCGAGGAAGACTCTGAGGAGTGTCAGAGCAGAGCTGGAATTTAGCTACGAAAAGGAACACTTTAGGCCGGGATCATTCTTCCCGCGAAGCGCGACAGTGCCCTCCAGGCATACCGGTTTTCGGTCGACTTTCATGGCACGCAATTCGTCACGTCCCTTCTCACGGGAAGGGTGATCCCGGCTTTTTATGTCTGCTGAACCCTCGGGACACGATGAGCGTTGCAGGATATGACCAAAACCTCTGTATGTATTGCCATCCAAACGTATCCTGTTCATAAAATGTGGGAACACAGCTTGAGGCGATGCAACGAGACAAGGGACGAACCTTTGTGAGGGCTCGACTAATGAAGGGTCAGAGCGAACCTGTTGACTACCTGAAGGTCTCTAATACAGCGCAGACGAGTGGGCAGACGGGGTCTGCGGGCAGGGATTTGGCCAATTCCACCGTTAGCCATTAGGCGACGACTGAAACGGAAGAAGTATCGGCAAGACTCTTCGCACCACTGTTAGGCTCACACTGTGATTATCACAGAACGGGGCCGCAGCTCTAGACGTCTGGAAGGATTTAACTTATATCGAAGGAATAAATTGAAAAAATAGCATGAAAAATAAAAATTATTGGTGATCTATTTGCATAATCATCAAATATCGCCAAGCTTATTAATCCGAAAATCGCGGTGACGACAAACCTAGGAGGTCGCTTAACAATTGAGACGGAGGAGGGGTCGCACGAATTTTCAACAAAGGGACAAGGGGGCCGCACCTCTTATGAACCGATCACAGCGCCATGCCTAACTCTGCTTTGCACACTAGACCTTCTTTCGTTCATACCAAATGATGGACTAATGTCGCCGAGACCGACTTTTACGGTGGAAGCCGGCGTCGACGTTGTCTGGTTGAGCGTGGTCGAGCTCGAGACTGGCTTCTACTTCCCCGCTTCGTGTGGGGGCTGGTATAAATGGGGATGCCCCGGCCTTTAGATTAACAAGTCATACATGGGTCGTTTCACAGCTCTCCTCACTTGCTCTGCCACGACACCGTGGAAGACTAACTTTCGGTATATTCCAGGTGCTTCAATGGTGTTCGGGCGAGCTGAGCATTCTGCTTTCTCTTGTTCGGCGTCATGTCATTGGTTCGTTGATCCTCCATCTTGTTAAGAATTCTCGAAAAAAAATCTTCTGCCTTCTGGCGATCATAAGTGTTCGAATGCTTTCAGAAGTTGCTCCTGCAATGACCGTACTTGCATTTACATGGGGCATCTTAATGAAAACAATGGATGAGTTGACTGCAATGGGTGTTCAGCTCACGTTTGAGGTGGTTATTTTTGCATGCTATGGTTTTTGCTGTACTTCTGTCTTCCCTAATCCTGTTCCTTACAGGTACACCGGCTTCTAGCACCAGCACTAGAATCTGCGATAGAGACAAATTTCAGTAACATTATGCAGGGAGTGAGGCTGAGGATGGCGGTGAGTTCAAGATTGCATGGAAGTATTCGTAGTACTTATAATTTTGCGTTTATTAGGAGGAGCGATGGCGACCGTATGGACTAGAATCTGAATCAGCGCTCACACGACTGGTAGAGGAACTGTCAGACGTGGGTCTCAACATCGACTGGACTGTGGCTGGAGACAGCCGTGCCGCCGTTTTGCTCTCTCCACATGCTATTCATTTCGCCCGTGTGGCGCATTCATTGGCGAGAGATTTGGGACCACTCCGGCGGTGAGTCTGATTCGAAACAGTTTCTTCTAGAGTTCTGAAGCATCTGTTCCTCAATTCAGCTCACCTGCTCGATCTTCGTGCGATCGATGCACGCATGAGCTGTGGAATGAATATCTCCGCCATTTGTCTTCATCGATATGTGATAGTACAGTGTATGCGTACACTGCAACCTTTCGTGCTCACTCAGGTAAGGGTATTTCTTCATTCCAACATCTGTTGACCTACCCATTATGTCGACTCCTTCAGGTGCTGCCTCTATGCGAAACAACGTTGTATACGGATGATGAGCCAAATGATGTGCTGACTCGGCTTTTGACAGATAACTATCCAAAACTGGTTCCTTATGCTAAGGATAGTGAGGAAGAGGCCCTGGACGATGAGGAGGAAGTTGCCCATATCTAGACAATTCTTCTCGGTTGAAGATGATTACGTGTATTATTGATAGGTTGCGAGATGTTATATATCATAAACACGGGCATATCTAGTGAGCTTTCAATTTCGATTACTACAACAGGGAGCAGTAGCTTTTTCATAGATGCATCCTTATCATCAGACATATTTACCAAGGCCCACCGCTCCGCTGCTGTTGATAATCGAAATCGAAGGCTCACAAGACATTCCCCAGAGTTGTCTCTCCTTCTCATTGCAAGCCGTACGAAGTAAGGTCTTTTGGGCGAATCATGTCGGAATCTCATTACTACTGTTGCATTTTTGCCGTGATTGACCGATCCGCTGCTATCTTCGCGTGGAGGCATATGAGCGGGACAGGCTTTACCTATGTGTGATCCTGGTTTTGCGCCAACGATTATTATTTATTGATGTCTTTCTCATGTGATAGTTGTCAAATTTCTAGCTGCGCTATTGCCATGTCCGTCGACTGACCTCGGCATAAATGCTCTCGCTTTTGTTTATATCGCATTCGGAAAACGAATTTAAGAAGATTGGCAAGGATTGCAGGATCAGAACTGACAACCAAGTCTGGGTACAGTAGAGCAAACTTTGAGAACCTGAAGATACTTCAATATCCTTCGTTCTCCTCCGTCTACCCATCAGGTTTGCCTAAGGGTACGAAACATTTCGACCCGTGATTACTAGATTATGGCACCCAAGCGGGTCCGCGATATTCCTCGCTGGGTCGAATAGGCCGAGATCATATCCTTTGGTTCCGAGCCAAATTTACTTTGTTCCTAAGCGTGCGTGTGCGGAGCGAGGTGAGAGAAAGCGTGGGGGAGAGTGAGACGCAGCATAAGCGCGCGGACGCACGCTATCGACGAAATTAAATTTCGCTTGGAAACATAGGATGCTTCCAGCGGCAGTGCATAGCAGGTATATCAATTTTCAGTCAATATTCGTGATAAACATGGTATCGTCACTGGAAGTATGGTCCCGGTCATATTGCAGTATCAGAAAATTTCTAAAAAATTACGATTTATATCATATTGTGATTATCCAACTGCAGCAAGACTCCAAACTTCATGTTAAGCATTACGGACAGTGCCTACTGATATCCAAGTAGCTGTTAATTATTGCCAGTTTCTTGGAACTAATCTTATACATTTTTTGTTTTCTGAAAAATGACCGATTTTTGAAAAAAAGTCAAGGCACTATACTCAGTTATGAAGTTTGGTGTACTGAGGTTTTCTGATATTGAAGATATGCGAGAAAATGCCATTTTCTCAAAGATTTCCGAAAATGCCAGAACCATCGACTGAAAGGAAAAGTTCTGTGACCCATCAGGGAATTTTTAGGGTGTTCAGAACTTTTGTCGTATTCGACTCAAACCTTTCAACTGTGAGTTATTTAGAGCGCTGAACCCGAATCTGCGGTCTGTTTGTCGTCAGACTTAGGTTTTTCTTTTCTTTTTTTGCCTTCTAACTGGCGTTACTTACCTTGAGGTTTCGAAAATCGAAATGGGACATCAAATTCGTGCTCAGCGTCCCAAATAACACCCACAGTGAAATTTTGAGTCAAATCTGAGACTTTAACCGAGCTACTGTATACCAACTGTAACCCACCGTAATCTATCGGACATCGATAAACGGGTAGAAGATTCGTGTTACGCAGCCCAAATAACCCATATGTACACGATTTGAGGCGATTGGATCGTGGCATTCTCGAAATCGTCAAAAGTGGTTTTTTTCCAGCAAAATTCCCCCCATTTTAGAGCTCCGGACCAAATCAGACGGAATTTTGAAACATTGACAAATGGACCTCATACACTCGTGTACCCCTTTTATCTACACAAAGTTATGGGATGCACACTTTTGGAAATCTGTAAATCTCTGAGACATTTAGGGGATTTGGAAAACAGATTATCGTCCCGAATCATCAGGCAAAACTAAAAATATCACAATTTAAATATCTTTACGTCCAACAGAGGTATGTACCACTTTAAAGGCAGCATACACGAACAATTTAGCTGTCGTGTTTTTCACAGATTATGGAAGGCCTTGAACGCCATGTAATAGCAGCGCTGGGAGAAATCGAATTTTTTTGACTACGTGGAAATATGGTCTCTCATTGAAATCAGGCAATATCTCATCGAATCCCAGACTGTGCCATTTCTCTTGTTGATGGTTTACTCTCCAAGATCGGTGACTCAAAGTATTCTGGGCAGTTGAAGGTAAAATACAAATGGGGCAGGCAATTTTAGGGCTGGAGATCGGCAATCACTCAGGACTACACGAAAAATACCGTGCGGTACCGATTACCACAAAGCCATAAAATACCTCGCAACTTTCATTTGAGAGTCTGAGTCGGTCGGTCTGATATAGAATGCTACTGATTTCATCATTTCATGCCCTTGTGGCAATCGGTACCGCACGGTACTGTGCTTATCTGGGCCAAATTCCGGTCCGCAATTGCGTCTCGACAGGCTTTGCAGCCGCACGCGCCCGAGTCAGTCGGGTTTCCAGCGCCAAAGTCGATTCGATTTGGTCTTTTTATACAATTTTCTCAAATTTTTCTTAGTTTCCAGTTACCAAAACCCAATCATCAGATCTGCGGATGCGGCGCTGGAAGCTCTTCTGACTCGGTAGCGTGCAGTCGCAAAGCGTGTCGAGACGCAATTGCGGACCGGAATTTGGCCTAGATAAGCACAGTATTTTGAGCTTACTTCACTCAATTAAAATCGATGTGGCTTGTGTTTTCCGCTTTCAAAAGCGTGAGCGTTGTTTTGCAGGCCGTAAGGAACTGTTTCACGTTGCTATACCAACAACATTTACGAGCGTTAAAGCTACCCTTAACCACGGATGCGGTCTTGAACTAGCCGCACCCGATCTAAACTTTCTCAACGGCTATGCAATTTCTTATCTATCCGACAATCGTGAATGAAACCCAAACCCGCGTCCCAGCAGACCATTCCTTTATTGACACGCAGCAGCCGACGACAGACTTCCGGCCTGTCATCATCAACAACTTGCAAATCGTGAGTTATTACAAGAGTAATCACACTTTCTGGCATATATTTTTCCGTTCTTTTTTCCACAGTTTTGGACAGACTGATATCACATCGATCTTATTGTTGATAGAGTGTAGAAAAAGCGTCCGAGTGAATACGCGTGCCCACGAGAGCAGCGTGCGTGTCAAGCGGCCGGTGTGTCTGCACGAATATCGCCCGACGGAAAACAGCTGACTGCAGCTGTAACTATCTATTATTTTCGTCTGTCACTCCCCTCTCAACGATTTGAGACAATTTTCTGTGACGACCTGATTTAAATAATTATTTGTGCGATTTTTGTAGCCATGTGTGGGGTTGAACGCGTTTTGGTAGAGGAGTGAGAGTTTGTTTTTTTTAATTCTTTTTTTTGTTTGAGGACATCTCGTAATACAGAACCCCGCGAAAGGACTTAAAATTACACCCAACCCTAATGCCTAAACATCAGGAAAGTAATGCACCAACTCAGACTGAAACCAAGGTTGTCTTCAAGTTTTAATTCGAACTAAATATTTCATCTCATTTCATTTCAGCAAATTAAAAATGGAACGAGAGTTATATTAAAAATTGATTTTCATGAAACCTGTTGGACAATACCAGACGAGCTTGATCACCCACCGATTTCAATGCCAAGAACGTCCACTTATCGGAATTTCACCTAAAAATCCCTGAGTTCCAAAACAGTCTCGACGCCCCCATCCCCACCCCGGTTGCAGGTATTCTTGACGGAGCGTGATTATTGTTTTTCCGCTAATTTTGTGAGTGTGCATGCTCAGTCATTTCTGCCCTACAGAGCGAGGTTCAGCAGCGATACTTTGTGGTCTTTAAACATTTACAAGCACCTGTCCAACAGTTTTTCTCAGACACTGGCTCGCGTCTTGCCTCCGAAAAAGACTCTTTTCGCTCCATGATTCGGAGGCGTGCAGTGCAAAATAGGAGGCACCACTGCCCAGCCCACAGAAAAAAGGGGCCTCATGTCCGAAAGAAGTCGCCATCAAGTCGGAACAAAGTCGGGCGTTTCATGCGATCGGACTCGCACGTCATGCAGAACCCTGCCTCGCCCTACTTTTTTTTGCATATTCCTCGTGAATTCCTCGTAAATCTTCATTACAAGTTCAGTACATTTTGCGGACATTCCTCCACCACTTTCCCCTATTTTTCGGGAAGAACCTCTTCAGTAAAACGACAGTTCGGACTGAGGCCTCTTTCAGAGTTCGATCGCTGTGCGACGCGACCGAAGGAAAACCATGCATATCGATTTGGTCGCGTCGCGCGATCAGGTCGCAGACCTTTTAGACAAAATCGCGAGGAAAGTAGTTGAAATCGCGCGATTGAGCGACTGACATTGCCAGATCGCGGCGACTGCTCGGTGTTTACTCAAAAGTCTCGATTCTTTCCCTCTTTTTCAGTTTTTTTAATGGTTTGGCTCTATCATGTAGCTTACCTTCATTCTCGACTGCCTAAGTGGTGATTCGCATCGCGGAACATCTTTTTTTTTTGAGAAATAACTTTTTAATGTAATTAATTTATGCCTCTGCCAAACAGGTTGATATGGTGGAATATTTACTGGCCTGACGTTTCAACTAAATCTTCATTTTCAAAGGCCTGAAAATAGGTCAGGGCCAATTTTGTGATTCACTCCCACAGTGTGCACTGGTATTCACACCACCGCAGTGTCGATAGCCTGTGAGACCACACACACACTCACACATACACGCGTACAACCTTATCTCCGGCTATGCTCAGTTGGTTATTGTGCACCATAAGCTAGCAGTCAGTCCAGGACTAGTAGCTTATGGTGCACAATAATTAACTGAGCATAGCCGGAGATAAGGTTGTAGGCGTGTACAATTCATCTCCGCATCCGCGTTCAGTCCGCAAAGTGCACGCTTATTGCGAAAGTGTGCTCAGATACTCGACGGGGGCGAGCCCCACTTCCACCAGTACGTCAGCCTTCCTTCCTTGTCAGGGCTGGCGTCCTGGTGGGACAAGGCCGGCGCCCCTTTCCTCTCTTCGCTGCGGGACCAGCACTGAGCGGGTCACCCCGTATTGACGACGCGAGTCACCCCACAGTTCATTTTTCGGAAATGGGCCGGCGCCTCCCACTTTCTTTCACTGCGTGACCAACCTTGAGCGGGCCACCCCATAACCACCGAGCGGGTCACCCCAAACCCAATATTTTGGCATTCCGGTATTCGCTTCGTGCCCGCTGCTGTGTAATCATGAGTGACGACTTTTGCGAGTGCTATCGCAGTAGGAGGCACATTGCCAACGCACATGGCCACGCCCACTTTTCCGCGCCGCCACGACTCAGATTTTGGGAGGGGTTGCTGTTAAAATTGCGCGGTGGCATGGAAAATGGGCGTGGCCATTTACCCTAGGTATGCTAGTGAAAACTATAGAAATACAAAGATTTATTATTTCATGGCAGTAATTGTTAAAATCACCACTGTAGCAATACATAACAACGTTCACAAATATACAAAAATTTTCGGGCGAATTGCACTTTTTTCACCACATCAGGTCGAGCTGTTCATCACTATAATGAACTCAATATGCTTATCCTAACATACACTTTTCTGTAAACATTGAATCATGTAAAAAATCAAGCGGTTTCAGGCAATGCAATAAAATGAAATCATCATCCCAGGCATAAGTACGGGTTCGAAAACCAACTGCAGCTCCGAAATCCCATATCAAAATCACAACGGTGGTGCTGGCCATGAAAGAATGCAAAATCTACTGAACAACAATTATGGGACACGTCGATACGAGAGTTCACATGAGGATGGGCACATCATAGATAGAGATAAATGTTACTAGAGTGTATGCTGCGCATCACAAACTGATAGGGAATCCTTTCAGAAAGCCGGCATCTTGTTTTATTTGAACTGATGTGCTTTGCAATGTAAAACGCATCAGTTTCTCGATGTTGAACATCTTAACCATTATTCTGCGACGCCCATTCCTATTTGGAAGAAGAAAAGAACAGTGACACTATAGAGAACTAATGTACGACACGCCCCCATATTGAGTAAGTGTGCAAGGACAAGATATAGAGGAAGCACAGCGAACAAAAGTCGATTTTCCTACTACTTTTTTTGAAGAAACAGTTATTTTCTTGACCATTCTCATCAATCTCAGCGCTGTTCTACGGCATGCGTGTGGTTGGTGATTGACCATATTTTCTAGGTGTTCGAAGGGATCGCCTATTTTGTATTCTTCTAAGACCACTCTTATACTGTTGGTCGCACTATTATAGAGGAAGAGCACTATGGAGCCGAAGGAAAAAGTTTCTTACCCTCCGTCCGTTTCAGTCAGCTTCACGATGTCCTGACGCTTGGCATTTGAGCGAGTCCAGTAGCGACGCGATCTGAAGAATTGATTTCTCATTAACAAAGCTGCGTATTTCAAGCCTAAAATTCATGCATCTCCCGGATTCTAACCTATTGGTGAAGATTTGGAGATGTTCACTGCTTTACCCCCGGGGTCAAGAGGGGCGTTGCGTTAATTTTCGTAATCGAAGCGACCCCCCACCATCAGAATTTTTCCGAAAGCCAAATTTTTGCGACCCCCTCCCCGAGGCGCGATTTCTGGAAAAATTATATTTCATCAGTAAAACTGTCACACACCGAAAACCTACCGTTACTTCACGACAATATAGATTTTTTTCGTCTAAATTTCCACATCTGCCTCGATAAAGCAACCCAGGCATGGGTTCATTAGATATCAAACTCGAAAATTCAGTTTAATCCTAAGTTTCACCCTAAATTATATATCCAGACCCGAATGGTAATGAAAGGACACTCCCAGTGGCTGATGTCAGCCTCAAATCCCACATGAGTGCGACACTGACGTTCGATGATACGCCAACGCGCTCCACGGCGAATGCGAGGGTCACGATAGCACACGATCCCGGTTGCTATAACCCATTTTGTCTACAGTGCAAATAAAGAAGGTTATAATACCTGCAGACGAGCACACTCGTTCCACTTGAGCTTTCATTCGCAAACCTAGTACGTGCTGCTGATCCTCCATACAGCGGCGCATCTCTTGATCGACAAGATCTGGAACAGCGACTAGGGAAAAGAAGCTACGAAAAAAGCTGAGATCATAAATCCATACTTCCATATATCCTTGATCCAAATTTTCTCGTCTCGCCGTAGTATCTCTTCAGTACAGTACCGAGCAAATTTTTTGCAAAGAAAGCGTTTTGCGGCGTTTTTTGCGCTCGCAAAGCGCCGCAACGCCATAACTTGCTTCAAAGTGGTCCAATTTCAATTCTGAAGTCATTTCTGGATTGCTTCCATTTAGTCCTATACGATAGTGTTCCAAGAGAATAGATTCAACTCCGAAAGTTCATCGAAATTTGCATATTTGCACCTCTAAACCCCTCATAATGAACTGATCAGTCGATCATGATAACAGAAATCTATCATTTTTTTACCTGTGTTCGCTGTGAATTTTAGAAGGAAATACACATTTTTCAACAAAATGCTAGAGTTGAAAGAGCTCTCAACACATACCATTACATTCGCCTTACTGAGAGGAACACGAACACTATCTGAAAAAAACTCATTTAGTCAACTTTGAAGTGAGTTATGGCGATGCGGCGCTTTGTGAACTCAAAAAACGCCGCAAAACGCCGTTTTTGCAAAAAATATGCTCGGTACTGTACGTGATCGTTGAGCAAGGAAACTTGTTTTGGTGGCATATCCGGACTGCTAACGTGTATGGCCGGGTTCGACTGAAATTTGTGTCCTCTTCATATTCCTCATTCCGTCGTAATGCGCAAATGTGTGGTGATATGGTATAAGTAGGTTTAAGTTCAGCACGCCAAATTAAAGGGTATGCTGCGTTGCGAAACGTCAGAGACGCAGAGGGAGCACTGCTTCTTTGGAATCTTCGCTTGCCAACTCGTTTGGGACAGAGTATATCGAACTTTCAGACTTCGAAAACGAACGCGGAGCGTTGCACACGAAGTTATTGAAGACAGCGGTTGGCTATTGACAGATAAAGCATAGCTTGCTCGGATGAGTCCGGGCGGATCAAGAAGCGGAGAAATCGGTCATGGCAATATATCCGGTCGGCCTCATCCGAGCAGCCTAGGCTTTATACTAATCGTAATCTTTCGGATAGAAATGGAAAGGGAGCTAGGTTTCGTAATCAGCAATTCCCAAACAACCCGCCTACATAGCCAAAAAATACCGAAAAAAAGTGGAATCGTCTTTCGCACCTTAATGGCATTCGCTAATATTAATGCATTAAATGCAAAATTTATTGCAATGCGAAAAGACTCTCCCTTATAGAGGTGGTTGAGAAGCATCATGAATGCACAGATTTTGTATGAATTTTAGCCTCATACATAGTCTTCAAAAGTAGGGTCCACACAGCAGAAATAAAAACGACAAGCGAACGACTTCAAGACTTATGAAAGAAAAGCAGTTGAAATGACCAAAGAAAAGAAAATTCATAGGAACGCTTACGAATCCAAAAAAAAATTCAAGCAACGACCTGTTTTCACAAATATTTTTAAGATTACAAGCATTGACAAATGAAAAGAAGAACAAGACGGCAAATCAGTATGTGAGTCTCAGAACCCATAAAAAGGAACGCGTAGCTTAGAAAATATCGCTTGAGGTAGTAGCGTCAATCCTTAAAGCTCTAAAGAAGCATAGACATACGTGGAAGCAATTATCAGCTACAGTTCGTGACCATGGGAAACAAATTTGTCCATGGAAAGGCTGTTTGCCTCGCACTGCATCGTGGAAACGTACTTGAAACGCACCCCAGAGGTTTGAAAAAAAATTGAATGGCGCCGTTGGGATTGTGCGCTCCACGGCGGAAAACTGCCCCAGTAGCAATAGACGCGTCGCGGCGCTGAGGGCTGGCTCAACGGTGGTCGGAGCGCCGTCCCCCTCGAATCTCCGCCCACAATTACGGTTCAAGGCTGACCCCCCTGAGCGAAAATGAACGAGGCTCGCCCCCTCGAGTGCCTGAGATGCTGCGGCGCGGTTGCGAGTAACCTCGGACAGGGATGTGGGATCACTCGGGCGGTGGAATCATCCAGGCACCAAGGGCAAAAAGCGCCCGGGTGATCCCACATTCCTGTCTGAGGATACTCGCCACCCCCCGCAGCACGCTTTCGCAATCAGCGTGCACTCTGCGGACTTTCGCGGAGGTAAACTGTATGTGTGAGCCTGTGTGGTTTTATTCCTCACTATGGTGTGAATACCGCAGTGTCAATAGCCTGTGGGAGTGAATCACAAAATTAGCCCTGACCTATTTTCAGGCCTTTGAAAACGACGATTAAGTCGAAACGTCAGGCCAATAAATCTTCCACCATATCAACCTGTTTGGCAGAAGCATAAGTTAATCACATCAAGACATGCCCAGGTTTCAAGAAAGTCGCACAAGGACCTTAATAATTTTTTTATCTAATTCTTTGTTTGACTTTGTGAAATTTTAAATAATTTACCCGCTTCATTCATCTATATTATTCCCCTCCCGAGTTTCTAATTTCAAGATCAGTGCTTTTTCTGTGAAATTTTTCAATGATTATTTGTGATCGTTACGCGCCCTGTGTTGGACTCGTTTTGAGGGTGGATTATTTCGCCATGTCCTTTTTTTCCCAATGTTCACGGCTTGTGAACTGCCTAACAGATGAGCTTGCCAATTTTGAATTTCAGAACGCGCGACAAATACCATGAAGCTTTCAAATAAAAAAAAAAGAGAAAAAAATCCTCATCAAAGACATCCAACACCATCCACGTCCAGCCAACTCTCACAATTAATTGTTTACCCACCATCCACGGCCAGCCAACTCTCACAATTAATTGTTTACAAAGTTTTTCATACATACATGAATACTTAGTAGTAGTTGATTGAGCAATGGTCAGAGAGGAGTATGTAGGAGAAACCGGCAGGCCTCTTAGTGTAAGGATTAAAGAGCATCTGGATGGCTTTTTGAATTCCAAGGTATCCACTCCTTTGGGGGAACACCGGGTGCGCGTTCATGGAAACAGCTGCTTCGATGTGGGCGTCACGATTCTTGCACGGGAACCAGATATCGCTGCTCGCAGAACTCTGGAAGCGTTCTGGATAAACTCCAGAAACCCAAAAAAATTAACAGAAAGGACGTGTGTGTGGCGATCACCCATGAACTAGCCCCCTTCGTTGACTTTGTGGGTTTTGATCTGCCTATCAGGGATGTGCGGTAAAAATATTTTTGGAAACAGAAAACAGAAAATCCAGTTTGACAGAAAACAGAAAAAAATCTCAGAAAATGGGCAGAAAACAGAAAACAGAAAATTTTCAAAAATCAATAAAGGGTTTTTAGCGTACACTAAACGAAAGTTTTCAAAACATTAAACTTTTTTTATGCATTTTTTTGAGTGATCTGTGCTTCCTTCATTGAATTTTCAAAACCTTGCAGTTGGCCAGATCAAAAAATATAGACGCTCAAGAATTGCAGAATATGAGTGCGATGAGATGACAAATATTCATCGAACCGTCCTTTTACCAAGCAATAGGAGCTCGATTACTCAATTAGAAGCTCAATACATACGTCTGTGGAAGGAGTACGTATTGTAGTCGGCAATTAGAAGCTCAATACATACGTCTGTGGAAGGAGTACGTATTGTAGTCGGAGCGAGCTTTCCGTTCCTGAGTGTACATACTTTGACACTTATTGTGGGATGACTGCTGGTTTGAACACTCTGCTACTCCTCAGAGCTGAAAGTCACGCCCGTACCGCGCGTCTGTGCCGTAATAGTATAAATGACCTAACACGCCGTTCGCTCCACCGTTGAAAGCCTCTCGTACCTCTGTGTCAGAATTATCATCTGCCTCATAGGCTCACCATTAGTTTCTTGGCGCTTGATGTTAACTGAGTTCTGTGCCATCTGCGTTGCAGTGAATTAAAACACGTATTTAGAGTTTCGCGTGCATGGCTCAGTTGGGGCCAACATTACCCCGCACCACCGAAGCGAATAGGCTGGGGAGCGGGTATGAATAGTGGGCGTTATGTAGTATTATTGGCTTATTATTCTTACAAGCATAGAGTCAGATTGCATTTTTCCTTTCATTTGACTGCTTTGCGATACATCTGAGGGATTAGTCAACGATAAGTCTCTGGGTAACAGTATACACTATAAGATAAAGATAAGGAATAGGCTTCCTGAATCCCTTTTGGGATGCGCAGTGCATTCGACGCCGTATTCGTAGAACCTTGACTCTGAGAGAAATTGCTGCTGCGGCTCCGCGATCGTGCCGCTTTGGCGCGTACAAGCACCGAAGCTTCATTACCGCGGAGCCGCGGCGGCACTACAGCGGAGCCGTAGCGGGGACACGAGAGTACCGCTTCGGCTCCGCGATAACGCCGCAGCGGCTTTGGGAGGCGCCCTAATTGTAAGAACAAAAATTAGCACCCGCGGTCGTAACGTCCTGTGTGTAATGGGAACAGAGAATGAAATGAAATAGGCCTAACGCTGGAGGAGCAGTATAACAGTTTGAGCTCCCAACACCCTCCCGTTTTAGAAGAACAACACCTAAATACCGCAACACAGTCAACTAAGTTGCAAGGTTTTGAGAAGAGTAAACAAGTTTTAAACGATATATCTTTCTTTTCAAGCATACAAAATAGCGATAGAATCAAAAAGAATTTATAAGGTGCTTCTGAAATGGCTGCAGAGACGCTTTTTCTTTCACCTCAACTAACGGTAGTTCTTAAAAGGTCCATATCCGTAGTTTCGTTTGACCTACCGGCGGACCAAGAGGTTTGTATTCAAGTCTTTTATAGGTCAGTGCTTTGATCATATGTAGGTTTGTAAGTTCTTTCTTGTGGTGGAGAAATCGATTTCCGAAAAACGTGTCTCACAGGTGGGACACGTGGTCGTGAATGGATTATGCAGTAATTGCGAAGTAGCGAATAAACAGAATTCGACTTTTTCATCAGTTATGGAAGCGCTCTCACGTAGAGCAATTTTTTGAGCCAGGGGCAGTTGAAACCATTCTCAAAGCTGAAATAAAAATCTAAATTATTCGAAAAAATCGATATCATTCGTTTGGTATACACTATCGCCTCGACGACCTTCGTCGTCCCCCACCTCGAAATAGAAGGTAATTGTTGTTCCGTTTTAGCATTCCTTATATATCATTTTTTGCACTTTGTTTATGTTTTTTTTGTTTCTAATGTACTTTTTTAGACGCAATGCTTCTCATACCTTTGTTTCAGTGTAATTCGCATATTTTATACAAGTTTTTTTGTTTGCTTTTCGGAGCGGAATGGGAGAGGACGATATTAATTCCGACGCCGACCCTACGTCTGACACAACAACAACATAAATAAAATGCAAAAAAATGATAAAGGGGAACCCAATCCGGTGCAAGAGTTAGAGGTAGTATGAGCCCTAATTACTCTTATGTTTTTCATACACTCTCCTATGTCTCAGCTTTGTAAATAAATTTGTATGACTAATTCTTGAAAGCGGAAGCAGAGTTCCGGAATTAACAAACGAGAGCATAAGGCTAATATGCATAGGACCAGCATATCACATGGAGGTCCCGGGGGTGTGGGACGTTTAGGCCGATGGGGTAGAGCGCAGAGAAAAGACCCCGCGGCAGAGTCGGGCGCCACAACTATAACTAGGGCCTTGGCTGGTTCAGCGAGCATATGGGCATTGCACGAAGAAGACTTGTGTTTTGAATATCCTCCCTTAGTTACTGAAAGACTAGTTAATGCTACGCTTATTTGAAACACTTCTCGAGATGCCTATGAAAAAAGGAGTGATATAGTGCAGAATATGCTTTGTAGCATACGGACGTAATCCGAAAGAAGAACGTATTGAATAAGGTTGAGTAATGATCAAGACTAATGCATCAGCGTATAATTATAGTTGTTTTTTTTATTTAAAGAAGTGTTATGGGGTTGTAAAAACTACCCCGTTATCCAAATCCTACCACGCATAATAAGCAAGTTTATTAAAGCCCCTTTCACAGTCTGCCGGACGACGCCGTCCTGCAAGTTAAAAGTGAGCCGCAGTGCGGGGGAAGCTGCGGTGAACAGCCGTCAGTTCCGACTTTTCAGTACAAAATTTAAGGCGAAAACAATCCGTTCTAACCCGTCATAACTTGATCCGGCGTCGTGTCAATGATTTCACCGCACTGAGACGTCGGTCGGCCGACACCGCAGTGCGGGGTGCACTGACGCCGCAGTCCTATCTTATAACATGCCGGACAGCTTCCTCCGGCAGACTGTGAAAGACCCTTAAGAAAAGCTAGTCGTCTACCGACATTGAACTAAAAATTCAACCTTCACTTCACGTGACGTGAGAGCTCATATATTTCTATGTCAGTACCTATTTTTTAGCAAAGATGTATGATTCGAATTCCGGTAGTACAGTAGGTAACGCGCGCGGGGGGAATTTGAATGATGTGAAATATTGAACAAGCCCTGCCAAAAATTTTCCAATTCCAACGTGAATGCTTCCCGCACCACCTCAATTCCAAGAAAGATTGGAAACGAGCAAGTTCGGAAGGCATCCCGTTTTGGCCTACGATACACATTTATAAAAGCTTTTTTCTATTAAATAGGTTAGTGTTTTGGCATTCCTAGTTTTACAACACAGTTTCATACAGACGTTCAACTCCAAGTTACTAACAAAAGTCAGAAGCAAAATCTCATTCACCCTTCATTCCATAAATCACTCGCGAAGTACTTATGGAACTCTCAAAATGGTTGTTCCATCTTTTTCAACGAGAAAAGTCTGCTTAATCGGCGTATAAATAAAGTAGAGGGTTTACCATTTACAATTTCAATTCACAGTTGAATAATCCACTTATATGTGCACAAGGATTATGAAGTTTTTTTTGACTAAGCTTCGTGGATGACCTCCCATGAAAGCGACGTGGGGACGAGCTTACCACTGCCTCCGCCCTCTGCGTCTCTGCCTCGCCCCAGCTCCAACCGGCCTAAACGTCAGCCACCCAGGGGCCGTATTCATCAATGATTTACCCGCGAGGTAAGTGTGAAGTCCCTTGAATTTAGCTCTCACCCGGTATTCACACGCTTACTTACTCGGGATTTTCGGGCAGAAAGCCAGGTAAATTTTACCCGACGTATGTGGTCGGGTAAATTTTACTCCCAGCCAGCTGCAGCTGCTACGTTCGAACATTCATAGCAGAATTAGCAATGGAGCGCAAAATCTTCATCGTCAAATTGTACTACTCCGTTCCTTAAAAGTTATTTTTGTCTTTTTATGACTCATTCAATGCGTTGCTTTCCATAGACGAAAAGTTTTGCAGTTTTTTCCGCACATGTTCTCATAGGATTTTGACGTAAGTCGTGAAAAAGCGGTGAACTTTCTTTTTGTTCACTTGGCTTCTTTACTAATATTTTAATGCATCGGAAACTCAACCAAGAAACTTCTATTTCTTCGGCTTTAAGCTCCCCGCGCGATTCTTCACCTCCAAATTACATTGATTTGGCAAAAAATAAAAGTTTTGCGAAAAAAATTTTCTAGTCTCATCGAATTTCTCAGATCATATATTAGTAGTATAGCATTCGAAAGCACAATAGTTCCTTCATAATATAATTTTTTGAAGCTCACTATAGAACACGATAACTTGCTAACTTCATGCTCGATGTCAATTTATAGCTTAAGTAGCGAATATTTTGGCATTCAAAAGTTTCTTCTGGGCAATGAGTTTGAGGCCTAACACTGCACAACATAATTCTACACAAAAAATTTTGATTCACCGTAAACAGCTTGCGAATAATCTACTTTTTTCAACCAATTTCTGTTGAAGAACTGCGCCGAAGTAAAGGCAAAAAAAGAATCTTGGGAAGCTTTGGCTACAACCTAACATAGAAAAAAAATTCTACCATACAGTGGAACAACGATAAAGAAAAACAAACGAGTACCAATGAAAAAATCTCGCTAGAAATGAAAAAGTAAGTAATGTAAAATGATGTTAGTTTCTATATATAAAGTGTCCCCTATGATCTACTCTGAAGCTTTTATTAATCACGCAACCCATGCACTTCTCTCTAGCCTCCTTAAATAAATCAAAAAAAGAATCGTTGAAAAATTTTTGAATTGACGACGCCTATTGAGTGTTTCGCTGGGTGCACGCGGTGCACATTATGCGCGGAATCTTACCCGGGTAAGTGAGTGTTGGTGAATGCCGTTTCACGGTGAGTAAGTAATCGGCTGCGGGTTTGGCAAAAGTAAAGTATGATTTACCCGGCATTTCAATGATGAATACGGCCCCAGGTCCCGGCACGGGTCATATCCCCCCACCCTCAACCAACCTGACAGGGAAACCCTTTTCCCCACCCCCTTCCCTCTGTCAAATTTTTTCCATTTTTTTCGAACTCTACGAACACATTACATTAAAGTCCCAAAAAAGGATTCTACTCCACCCCACAAAGAACCACCAGGGGCCGGATTCATCAACGCGGCAGTGCTGGTAGCCCTATCCAGTGGTAGCGCTAACGGCGGTAGATTGCTACCCTAACAATCATATTGTGACTCACGAGCGCAATGCTACCATGGGAAGCGCTACCAAGCAGTCACGCCTAAAAGCGTTATGTGTGTGGCGACGCCGCCGTGTTGTACAATCCACGGCTATTGCACATCGCTCGTGATTGCTCTCCGAAAGCTCAAACTTTCGGAAGCGCACAAAACCTAAAGCATAAAATTTCGCGTCTCATAGTGGGTTGCGGCGTGCCGAAAAAAATCCTCAGGGCAATTTTTTACATAGAAAATGTCAACGTGACTATAAACAAACAAAACAAAAAAAAATCAGCAGTAACAGAAACGCTTGGGCCTAATTGTGTAATCATTGATTTGCCTCAGTACTTATGCGAATGCTTTATACCTTATACTTACCTGGTTTTCGTACAGTGTTTAGGCTGGGGAAAAAACCAAAAGTAGATCACAGCTCTCAGCGCTTCTAATAATGTTTTGAGCCTGCATTTTTCCAAATCTCATCATCATGAAGCCTTCGCTGCCCTTTGGGTAAATTAAAAAAAAGTATTTAACCCGAAGATTAAAAGCTATGAAATTCCAATTTTCGCGTAAAAGGTAAGTCATAGATACATATTATGTAGGTCTGTGCAAAATTGATGGCGGTTTTTAAAAAATCAAAACTTTTCGCCCAAACGAGACTTTTTCGCAAAGCCTAATATGCCCTTCAACAGCATATTTCTTCATCTATATTACACTAGCGGGAATCGGAAAATAGTCGATAGTTAGCAAAATAAATAATGTGGATTAGGGAGTTTCGTGTAGTTTTTAACTATGAAGTTTGGTGTCTCAAAGTCATTGCGTGAAAGAGAAACTGAAGGCTGCAAGAATATTCAGTACATAGAACACAATTCAAATTCAAGTTCACAAAAGATTGAGTTCTATGAGAAGATACGAAGTATGTATCAGATAGAGAAGCATCAAAATCCACAAAAACTCAACCGGACGAAGAGAATTCATTTTTTAAAACTCACAATTATTTTTGCACCAATTTATTGAGTTAAAATTAATCTAGCCTTGGCGATAAATAATGAGTTCTGAGAAGAGAGTGGCGGAAATTGAAGATTAGAACACAATATTTTAGCCAAATAAAGATAAAAAAGCCCGTTATACAAGGGGTTCAAAAACAGCTGTTCAATGGACGAGCGCGTAAATTTAGCATCAGAGCGAGCAATCTGGGGCCGGATTCATCAACGCGGCATTGCTGGTAGCCCTATCCAGCGGTAGCGCTACCCACGGTAGATTGCTACCTAACGATCACATTGTGATTCACGAGTGCAATGCTACCGTGGGTAGCGCTACCAGGCAGTTACGCCTGAAAGCGTTTTGTGTGTGGCGACGCCGCCGTGTTTTACAAGCGACGGCTATTGCACATCACTCGTAATCGTTTTCCAAAGGCCTAAACTTTCCAAAACTCACAAAACTTGAAGCATAAAAAAGCAGAAAAGCTATTAAAAAAAGTAAATCTATGTTTAAATCACATGAAGAATCCACTAGTATGGGTAACGTAGCGATGATTTTCGGTTTTTTTTTCGGGAGATTTTATTAATATGTTCTTTAATCTGTACCAGTATGAATATTGAGAATGAGAATGATGTCTATATTATTAGTTTCCATATAGTGTTTAGGTTGGGAAAAACCGAGAATAGATCACGGCTCTTCATTTTTAACAATGTTTTAGACCCGTATTTTTTTCAAATTTCATCATCAATCCTTCGCAGCCCTCGTCCTTTGGGTATATAAAAGAGTATTTTGTCCATAAATAAAAGCTGTTTTCGCGTAAAAGGAAAATCATAGATATATATCAGGTTCGTGCAAAATTAATCGCGGTTTTTATAAAATCAACTCTTTTCGCCCGAACGAGTTATTTCCTGGAAGGTGTAATATGGCATTCATTTCTTCATCTATCTTACACTACCGGATATCGAAAAATAGTCGATAAATAGCATAATAAATATTGTGGATTAGAAGATTTCGTGTAGTTTTTAACTATGAAGTTTGGTGTCTCGAAGTCGTTGCGTGAAATAGAAACTGAAGGCTGCAAGAATATTCAGTACTTATAGTTAGAACGCACATGAAATTTCAACTCACAAAAGATCGAGTTCTTCGAGAAGAGAAAAAAAGTACGTATCAGAAAGAGAAGCACCAAAATCCACAAAAAACTCAACCGGACGAAGAAGAATTTTTTCCCAAAATCAACAATTATTTTTGCACCAACCTAATCATTCAGAATTAAAGGAGCCTTGACGATGGATGAATAATGAGTATTGACAAGAGAGTGGCTGAAATCGAAGATGAAAACACAACATTTTCACCAAATAAAGACAAAAATCTCGGAAATCCGTTATACGAGGGGTTTGAAAACAGCTGTTCAAAGGACGAGCGCTTTAATTTAGCATCGGAGCGCGAAATCTCGCTAGGTAGGGCCCCGCTGGTAGGACCCTACCCGAAATTCGCGCTGGGTAGGCTTTGGTAGGTTGCTACCGTGGGTAACAAGTCTCGTGAATCGCGTCATTCGCGCAAATTCTGGTAGAAAGCTACCCTTACCCAGCCTACCAGCGCTAAATTCGTTGATGAATCCGGCCCCTGGCCGGATAGGGCGCCGCTGGTAGAACCCTACCCGAGATTCGCGATGGGTAGGCTTTGGTAGGTTGCTACCGTGGGTAGCAAGTTTCGTGAATCGCGCCATTCACGCGAATTTCGGTAGGAAGCTACCCTTACCCAGCCTTCCAGCGCTAAATTTCGTTGATGAATCCGGCCCCAGGTTGTTCAATAAGTTTTGTCGTTCAATAAGAAGAACACAAATTAATGTCCAACGATCCTCCAATCTGTGGATCCCATCCCTGGAGGGAGAATCAGGAAGGTATGCAAAATACGCATTAACAGCTGTTATGACCTCTTCATTTGATGAAAATGCTTGCCCCGCATAAATTTTTTGAGTTCTGGAAACAAATGGAAGTCGCTGGGGGCCAAATTTGGTGAATACGGTGGATACTCCAACAATTGGAACTTCAATTCATGGATTTTAGCCATTGTCAAAATGCTTTTGTGACACGGTGCATTGTCCTGATGGAAAAGGATTTGTTATTCTGCAAATCGGGTCTTTTTTCACGAATTTTTTCCTTCAACTGATCCAAAAGGTTGCAATAATATTCAAAATTACTTGTTTTACCAGTTTGCAAGTGATTCACAAACAAAATCCCTTTCGCATCCCAAAAAACTGATACCATAACCTTCTTGGCCGATTTCCGGACACGAACTCGTTTTGAAGCCAAACAACCAGGTTCACACCACTTTTTAGCCTCTTATTTTGATTCAGGATCATGGTGATAGACCCAAGTCTCATCCATAGTGATGAATCAACGCACAAAATCCACTTTGTCTTTTTCAAAACGCTCCAAATGTTGCTGAGAAAGTCGCCTTCAAATGCTTTTTATCCATTGTTTGCGAATTAGACACCCATTGTGCACATAGCTTTCTAAAACCCAAAATTTCACTTAAAATATGACTCACACTGCCTAATAAAATGTGTAGAGCCTCTACTGAATCTTTCTCAGTCAACCGACGATCTTCCAAAACCATATCCTGTATTTTGGCTATGATTTCTGGGGTTGATGCGCTTTTTGGACGTCCTTCACGTGGATCGTCTTCAAGGCTTCTACGACCACGTTTGAATTCAGGGGCCGGATTCATCAATGTGTGCCACTTGGTTGGGGTAAAGGCGTCGGCACTTTTGATCATTACCCCGTGAGAGCCTATGGTATCCTACCGGAGCAGTGTCTCAGTTGCCCCAGCCTATTAGCTGGGTAGGCCAAGGGCGCTGTCGGTTAGCGATCTTTCGCTTTTGCAGGGTAACCATCAAACGTGCCGACGCCTTTACCCCTACCCAGCACTGCCGCATTGATGAATCCGGCCCCAGCAGCCCATCTTTCTACTGTAGTAATTGTAGTTGAACGATCGTTATGCACTTCTTACATTCGTTCGTGATTTTCTTTTGGTGCTGACACGGCGACACTAAATAGCTTGTAAACAAAGAATAAATGGACAGATTGAAATGAAACTTCACATACGTTCATATGAATAGTGTACCAAGAGAACAAAAAAAAATTTGGGCTAGTAGCAACGCCCTCTCTTATTGAATGACAAAGCTTAGTGAACAACCTGGTACAGACCCCGCTACACTCTACCACAGGAAACAACCGATCGCTCTGTCCCAACCCTGCCCGAGAAACAGATTTTCTGCTCTCCGTTATGGAGAGCGAATGCGCACGTCACACCCAGCTCAGCTCGACGCGAGACCATCAGTGAATAAAATAATTGTGAGACGAGAACTTTTCAGGTCTTGACCCCTTTTCTTCTGATTCAACTGAGCTCAGAAAACCTGCCCAGGGATGCATTCCAAGAGGACGCGGTGGGAGGACAAATAACCTTTCCATGGACAATTTTGCTTCCCATGGCTACGGATTATAACCGTTAATTGCTTCCACGCGGCCGTGGCTACGTTTCCATGGAAGTCTTTTCCCAAGAGAATGTTCTAGGAACGCACCCCTGGTAGCAGCGCACCTCGCCTAAATAGGTTACAGACAAAAACGACACAGTCATTGAAGCTACTTTTTAGCGCACGAAACTCACGTTCCACCCACAGAGCGAAGGAAAATTTATACCCAACGATAAACTGATAATTACCCCACTAAAGACAACATATGTAGCGGGAAACCGATATCAAAATAGATTCTGTTCCCGGACAAGCTTTTGAGCTTCGCGAAACAACACAACTCATGAAAAAAGCTAATTCAAGGATGCTTATATAAGCATAACATTGCGCAACCTTAACTCATCAGTACATTTAGTAGCCGAATCTACACCGACTGCATCAACAAGGTCAAGCGACTACAGGCAGAACCACGACCTGCAGAAACCAAACCAGGACACGAATAAAGTCAGTAACATTTCTATAATTTTTTTCTTCTTTAAAGAAAACGAAATCAGCCACATCATCAACAAGAATGATCCCTCTTCGACTCGATGTCCAACGCCGAAGTCTTTCCCTCAGGCCCAAACCCCAACCTCGGAACGCCTCTGAATTGATCCAGCGTCCAGCACAGCTTCCAGTCCCGATGCCGTCATTATACAGCTCAAGCAAACTATTGGCCAACAGAATTGAAAAATTCTCAGCGGATTCTGACAAAACTTTCGAAGAATATCTAGAGGAGTACACAGAACTTATACAAAGACTCGGAATTCTTCGCGATCACGCCAAAACCATCTTACCATCATATCTCACTGGCGGGGCTAAATTTATATACCAGACCCTGACAAGCGCAGATAAAGCCAACTGGAAAAGCATGACTTTGGCACTCGCGAAGAAGTTAAAAAATGAAGCACTGCTCAGCAACATCAGAGAGCAGCTCCACAACATGAAGCACGGATCCGACACAGTCGGAGACTTTGCACAGAACGTCCTCATGAAAACAAGACTAGCCTCTCAAGGAAAAGAACAAACAATTCCCAAACGACTGGCTATGTGTTTCTTCATCGAGGGACTACGACCAGACATCAAAAGAGGAATTCGACGCCTCCCTGAGACAGGCGAATTCGACACAATCATCATGAACAGAGAACGTGAAAGCTGCATTCTGGACATAGAACGACGAGAAGAAAACAGACTGCTCGGAAACATAACACGTTTCCCTAGATGAGCAAGTGAGCTCGCACAATAGTGATGCGATTGCAGAACACCGATAGCGGTTGTTGTGTATTTACTCGATTACGATCTTCGTGAATGGCCAAGTCATTAATTATGAGAACGTCCATAAAAGCCATTCAGGATACGATAGAGGAATAATGTCTTCTCTCCTAACTTTATATAGGTTTTCCTAGTCGCTCCTAGTTTTTCTTCTTTTCTCATGTAAATCTCTTACTCTCATGTCAATTGACAAACTGATTTAACTCTATTTGTGGGCCTGAAAGGGCCGCCCCGACCGTGCCGGTGGTTAAAATAAAAAGGAAGATACGAACACCTGGAGAGGGGAGAGACCGTGCAGAGGCAATAGGCGACGTAAACTCTCGATCGCTCCATTAGGCAACTAGATTGGGCAGGATTATCAACAATGAGAAAGTAGATACGTGAGCCAAGGCTCAGATCCAACTGAAGGTATCCAGTGCGGCTGAAAGGCTTCATTTGGCCTAAGGCTCAGTCGCTAATGTGGAAAGTTTTAAGGGTCTTTGTAGCCCTAACTAATTCACTTACCGAAGTTCAGGATCGAACAAAACTCAATTCTTACAATAGCACGCTCTATTAATGGAAGATTTATTCCCTGCCCCCATTTCCACCTTCTTCGTAAACCCATCCAAAACAAAAAAAAACATAACACTGTTGCCCTCTCGCAGCCTCATACAACGACTCTTCTCGGATAAATAGTAATCTGGAACCTCCACACATGTCAAATCACCCTTCAGCCCCACGAGCCAAACTATCTTGCCATCTCACCCACAAGAACCCCACATCATTCACACCCTGCGATATTGCTCATACCAATGCGCCATCAAAATCACTAAAAAAAGAAGGCAACAACAACGTACGAAAATAAAATAAAAATAGATGCGTACTCCCCGTGTTCCAGAAATACCATGCTATTTGTGCGATTGTATTTGCCACGAACTGAACGAGCTGGGACAGAAGCTACTCAAGGAGTGCAAACCATCACCAACCTACATTACGGAATCTTCATCCGAAGACGAATCTTCGGAAGGATCAGGCATCTTCACTGACGATGAATACCCGTCCTCACTCGAACCAAAACAACAAGATCATCAATCCTTCTCTACAATCGGCAACGTTCTACAACCACTTCCAAGACCTGACGCCGTATCCAACATTGACACATTTTCGGACCGCAGTGAAGGATGGGACGACCCCATGTCCGACTGGGAATATGAAAAGCTACACCAACAGCGAATGAAAGCCGAGTTTGCTGACGGAGAAGATCCTGAATCCGAACCCGTCGAACCAGATTTCAAAGACTGGGATGGAATCGAACGACGACCACCCCTCAAGTCCCACCCTTATGCCTATGATACCAAATCCGTGGGAATTCCTCGACAGAATCTCTTGGCAATGGCCACAGAAGCGATACATAGAACATCCCTTTATCACCTGCAATTACTATCCCAAGCAACACAAAACCCAGAATCTCAAGCGGAAAACACGTGTTCGATGACCAGCACCTTCGGACCAGCCGGAACACTTCGAGCACCCCACTACTCTTGGGCGCACATAACGGTCTCCAAGCACGAAGGAAATTCGACCGGATCTGCCGACTGATGTTCGACGACGACTCAACAATCGATTCGGACTAATGATCAAGAAAAGTGTTTGTTTTCGCGAATATTGATGATTTTGCTGTTGTTACCTCTATTATGCTAAAATACTGGAATATGTTCTTCTCTCTCTAACTTATTACTGTTTACCAACTTTCTCTGAAATCTCCAATTTCTCTTGTCTTTTACCTTTCTTTCGGGTCATGCCAACTCGACAAATTGGTCCCCCCCACGATGTCGTCTCAGAACGTCCTCGAGCTCATCAGACTCTAGCATCGAAGACACCATCTCATTCACATGCGAAGTACCAAGCTCGCCCGAGCCGGAAAGAGCCGCACCCAAACCAGAACTCCCAACGACCCAGGTAGCTTGACTCAGACATCGCAGCAAAGTCGCTGAACGATACGCCAATCCCGGATCACACTATTGCCCTCGCCACCCGCAGACTTGACCAAGCCACTATTCCGCCCGGCTGATCCTTACGCAACGCCCTACAACCCATTCCAAGTAGTGCCAAAGCATACCTCTTATCCTTTCGCTGGCATGGAATTCAGTCCAGAAAACCCATTAGCACCTCCTAAACCTAAAAACACACCACCTGCACTTCCTGATCCACCACCACCCATGAATAATACCAAGCTCCCCTCTCTTTTAACATTAGATCTCCAGCCTCGTTCCAACCAGCAGAAGCCAGCCTATCGACGATGCTACCTTTGCAGCGGGATTAATGTGCCTGCAGCAAACCGTTCTCCTTCGCCTTTGAAACTTACCTAATTTTGCAAGTTCACAAACTTTTACCAATGTGTGCTGGAGACCACAAACATATGGCATGCACTTCTAACTCACCCCGCATAAAGTGCCATGGAAGGGACCACCCAGCCATCCTCTGCAAGGCCAGTCATGCTCAGACAATGGGGTGGACCGACCGCGGGCGAAAAATCGCGTCTTATACCGACCGCGTGCCACTATCGCACTGACCGCTTGCAAAAAATGTATTCCGTGCTGAACGCGGGCATTTGCGTACTGAGCGCGTGGCAGTACGTATCGACCGCGTGGCAATGCGTACTAATCACGTTGCATTGCGTCCCGACCGCGTCGCAAGACGGACCGACGGCGCAACGATGAGTACTAACCGCGCGGCAAGACGTACCGACGGCGTGGCAGTGCGTACCGGCGACGTGGTAATGCGTACCAACCTCGTGACAGTGCGTACCGACCGCGTGAAAATCCGTACAAACCGCGGGGCAAGACGCACCGACTGCGCGGCGATGCGTACTAACCGCGTGGCATTCGGTACTGACCGCGTGGCACTGCGTAACGACCGTTGTCAAATTGCGTTCCAAGCGTCGCCCATCCCACCGTCGGTATGCAACCTGTACGCGGTCAGTACGGAACATGTCCGCGGTTGGTCCACCCCATTGTCTGAGTGTCTCGAGGGACCGGGACTGGTAAAGTGTGGGGATGTCAGGTGTTACACAGTTTCTATATAGGAACAGCTGACAAATATATAAGTGAAGGATTCCAGTCAAATAACCGGTTTTCCATTTCAGTTTCCTTTCCTCTCCAATGATCTTTTCGGAGTTGAAAGGAAAGAAAACGGGAGAACGCGGCTGCCGCCGCACGGACCCGTCTGCCACTCGCCTCGACGACCTTCGTCGTTCAACCCCCGTCTACTCCTCCCGATCACCTGTCCCCTCATGCTACCGTAACCCACCTGCACCGGGTAAGCGCCTGTACGTGTTCACGACTTCACACATGCGCATGTACCTGTCATGAACTGTCATCAGTTCATGATATTAATAGAACAGCCTACGCGTGTTACACACCTGTCACGCTCCTGTCCTCTATAAAAGGCGGGCAAAGCAGTTCGTGGTGAGTGTTGGTTGTTTGCATCCTCGATTACTACTGCTCGCTCCCTGCTTCTCCCAAACCTCCGTCCAGTCGTTCCGCACAAAAGGTACCCCGCTTCTAGTGTAGTTTTTGGTAACCCTTATAAATATGTCATAAATAAACATATAACCAATAATTGTGTATGTATTGTAAGCAAGATAGTAGAACCATCAAAATAGCATATTCGGTCAGTGATGGAGACCGAAACATGGTGCATCGGCCAAATTGAGAAAAAATTTCCCTGTAGAATATGATGCTTAGGCAACCTACGAACATTGAACAAAAAACACGTAAGCTGTATGTAGAAATGCTGACTTGAACATGGTATGAGCGAAAATAGAAATAAACCCACACCTCAATGGATTCGGTAGAAAAACTTGAAGTCTGAAAATCGAAAAAAGAAGCAAATTCAGGCGCTTCCAAAGGAATATTATACTTTTACGCTAGTTCTGGTCGAACTAGCTGATCTCTACTTTTGGCGCTTTCAACACCATCCTATGATCTCATTTTTTCTATGCTTGTTGTTTCTTTACCATTGTTTTTTTCCATATGTTTGCCGTTCTTAGCAAACATTTCGTTGAAGTCTGGAGCACTGTACTTGTATCGGTCAGAGAAGTACACTCTGAAGGTACAAATATCGGACTAGTCATGTGGAGAGCTGCAAACCAGGCGAGAAAACCAATGTATAATTGAAAACAGCGAAGGAATTTCTGAAAGGAATTCATCTTCAACCCCCACAACTAGTCACGATTCCGCGCGCATTTGAAATGAGAAGGAAAACTCAGTAAACCCTAGTAAACCGATTGTAAGCCTCGTATGAACATTGATAGCAAAGTGAAAGCCGAATATTGTGGAGAAGCAAAACTCATTGAATGAAACCTGGTCGGGTTTACTGTAATTCCTAGGAACAGTAGATGTTTTTTCCTGTAACGAGTGCTATACGGCCGGAGAAGGACCACTCCTATAAAACCTAGTCGATGAACTGAATAGCATGCTAATCCAGAAGTACAGAGAGTTCTTATGACTGCTACACGAAATGTTGCGCAACATAAAGATGTGGCAGGTTTATGAACGCAGAAAAATGTAAAGGAGTAGGCAGCTTTACATGAAACGGATGAATTATCTTCGAGTGATAATTTATGGCGGAGATATGTCTATATTGCACTTTGCATCTCATGGCGTATCTCCATTTTTTTCGCGACGTGATTTCGCGAAGGTTTTCCCCGCTGCAAGAGGCAGGAATCATGAAGTCATCCTCGGCGCGCTTACCGCTCGATGAAATCCAAAGCGGTGAAATTCCGGCTGTAATAGACGGAAAATATGTAGCATGTCGTCAAGAAAACCGTATAAAACCAACTTCAGCAGTACAGCTTTTTTCTTCCCATTATTCAGCATCTGAATCCTGTCATGCAGAATCCCGCGGTAAGAGTAGGTATTGCTAAGCGAAGACTTAGCAGACAGTTGAATCCGTACAACGAATTCTGGCTGAATGCGAAGTTTTCCGAAACGGGTGGCAATTCCCGTACTATCAAAATGAATTGCTCAATTTCATCAGTGAGCAGCGCTCACTTGTAAAACCGAAATTGAAGAAGCTGCAGAAGATATTCGACATCATGTCCGTGCTTTTTCACGGTACAATGCAATTTCTCACTGACTGGGAGTACCAAAATGGACAGCCATTGCCTCTGAAGTTGGAACTGAAAGCTCATTGGTAGCAGAAAAGAGGACATTTAACGGTAAAGATAGCGTTGAATGTCATCAGTAAGCTCCAGATGAGGCTAACTGAATTACATATTCTGGAGCTTATGTGCTATAATTTACCCTTGCAGCTGTGAATTTTTGAATTTTGGAACGTAATTGATTGGGAGCAAAATAGTTCGTCTACAAGTTGTATATTGTATAAAGGTGGTGAAAAAAGTAGGAAATGAATATTGGATATTCGGAATGAAGTGTGAAAATGGAATCTAGAAAGCAGTATTCACATGAAAATTTGAATTATTTTCCAGAATACTATTATTTCTCCTCATTATTTTATGTATGACTACTGTAAGTCTTAGTCATAGTCATGAAACCTGACATTCCGCACATGATTTTCGGACCCATTTCGTAGTGCGAACTTTACACCGCCGCTGTAATGAACTTCGCAAGTTTTGACTGCCGCACGTAGCAATGACAAAGATTATGAGTCATCGTCTGAAAATAGACTGCGGCCGAGGTGGACTTTGCACCGTTTGCCTGATAGACTTTCATTCGAATCACCCGCACGTAACTCACGTACACGTACTGTAACAGTGTAACACAAAAGAATTTATTAGTGCCGACAGACAGTATATAGAGGCGATACGATAGGAAGTTCGTAACCGCAACTTCCACTTCTTACTTCGCCGCTTATGTCTGCGTCGAAGTTCACACTAACGGTAGCCAAGCAGCAACTGTCAAAAGAATTAAATGTTTTGACAAAGCTGCTTAAAGGCACAGTACACCCTCAGATAAGAATTTTGATATTTTCATGGAATTGTGTAGAACCCCCCCCCCTATATAACACGTGCCAAATGCGAAATCTCATTTCCTCCAAATAAGCTAGATATAAACGACCACCGCAGGCCCGAACCCCTTCGCTCACCACCACAAGCCCGACCCCCTCACAGATTTTCGAACTCTATAGCGGCTCGATGGATGGATGAATTCCAACAAGCCGTCGTTCTTCAGTCCACTGCCGGGCTGTCTCTTTATTCTGGCTTGCTCTCGCGCAACGATTGCGATTAAAGAGAAATACAGGCCTGAGACAACTCGTCCACTAAGTTTTCACCCTAAGAATCTAGGGCATCCTTGAAGAGCCATAACTCTGTTCAAAGGAGTCCTGGACGATTTCAGAGTTACCACTGTGATCAGCGTGTGACTCTCTCTCCAAGATAGGCATTAAATCAAAAAATAAATTTCTTAGGTGTCCTGTGCTTTTAAGGAAGCTGAAGACTCCCATGATACTTGGCACTTTCCTCCCGACATCCAGGCATCGAAAGCTTTCATCGCCACCAACCGCATCATTGTTGAGAATCTCTGTAAGAGTCTGGTGAAGCAGAAAGATTTCATATGGGTCTGCTACACTGAATGCATTATGCACATTACAAATTTGCCCGTAGTCATGAAATTAACAATTAAATACCAGTTTGATGAGTACTGGAAAGAGAAAAGCGGAAATACTTTGATTGAGACCACCCTGGACATCCATCGACAACTCGAAAAGCGGATTGTTAAACTAGATTGCCAAGAAGCTAGCATGCATCTGGAGTTGCAAATGCGCGACGCCTCGCTGCACCAAGAGTTTAGTCTGCCAACTGACAGACTCACAATGGAGCACCGAGTTCTGGGCAATGAATTGAAAATTCCCAAATTTCATGGAAACCCATCTGAGTTTGGGTCCTTCTGGGAGCTATTCGAAGAGTTGTTTCACAACCAGCCATACTCCAACATTGAGAAGCTGTCTATGCCTCTCGGTTGTTGTAAAGGTGACGCGGCTCGATCCCTTCAGATGATCCCACAAACTGGAACTTTGTACGAAAGAGCAGTCGCTCAGTTGGAAGCCCAATACCTAGATCCCAAGCGCGTAACCCTTGCTATGATAAAGCAACTGAAGTCCATGAAATCATGCCGCGACGATGCGAGATCCTTGCGCAACAATTTGAACGATATCCACTGGAGAAACAGGGGGAAGTGGTGAACACCACACACATGATTAGGATGGTCCTGGAAACGTTCTCGAAAAATTTACAGCATGAAATGGCGAGAAAAGAGTTCGACTCTGGGAGAACTTGGAATATGCAAGAGTTACTCGTGAACCTTTCCATTGCTGTAAAACGTGTTGAACATTCAGAAAGTTGCGATTTTCGAACCGACGAGAGTTCACATTCCGTGTTCTATACCCGCACGGGAATGGCAGCAAAATGCGTAGGGTGCGGAATGCAACATCACTTTCAGTTTTGTATGAAACATAGTACAGTGGAAACTAAAACATTTGAAAGAACTGAAAGCATGTTGGAAATGTTTTCCTCGTACTCATCGTCCTAAGCTCTGTAAACGTGAAGATTGCCGATTTTGTGGAGGTCCCCATCACGTCGCTGTATGCCGACGAAAGGTAACCACTCAGTATAGAGTGATACGTCGCCAACCCAGTGAACGACAAAGAAGTCCTGCGAATAAAGGGCAAGAAGACGCAGAACAACGC
Organism: Aplectana chamaeleonis; assembly: GCA_029168955.1. Taxonomy (NCBI): domain Eukaryota; kingdom Metazoa; phylum Nematoda; class Chromadorea; order Rhabditida; family Cosmocercidae; genus Aplectana; species Aplectana chamaeleonis. Next base: position 155,167 of record JAPDOI010001347.1, read on the forward strand.
CTGAACTGAGATACCCACGACAAGCTGGCAGCAATTTCAACCGATTCAGTCGCCGTCTATCACCAGGTAGGCAAAATTTTTCTCGTAATAGAATCCTTCGAAAACCAACAAACATGATTTAGGTTGCAATTCTAGCTTAGCTGTGAGTCGACTTAACCAACTTTTCAAAATGAAAGAGCGAAATCCTCAGTGCTAGGATGAATATTGTAGCATCATACATGAACAACTTCAAACGAATTCTTTTGAAGATGTTTTTGACCCACCAAATGGAGACAATCCATGCTATTACATTCCCCATCAAGCCGTAATTAAGACTGGAAGTGAGACTACTAAAACACGTATAGTTTTAGATGCGTAATCGAAAATGAAAGGTGAACTCAGTCTCAATGATGTTATCGATCAAGGGCCTATATTGCTTCCAAACTTATGCGGAATCCTACTAAGATCCCGAGTAGGATCAAAAATTACTATCGCGGACGTTGAAAAGGCATTTCACATGGTCTACCTTCAGGACTCTGGAAGAGATTTAGTGAGGTTTTTGTGGCTGAAAGATACCACGCAGTCTCCTCATCCGGAGAACATCAGAATTCTTCGATTTCGTAGACTGCCTTTGGAATAAATGCATCACCGTCTTTGCTGGGAAACATGAGTTCAGAGAAGAGATTAACCTGCAGCTGAAAGAGAACTTGTATGTGGACAATGTACTTATGACAGACACGTCAACTCGTTCTCTAGTGAGTAAATACCACGCGTGGAAGAAAATTTTTCAGAATATGTCCATGAACTTACGTCAATTCATGACTAATGACGACGAATACAATGATTGATCCCAAAGATTTGACATAAAGCAAATCTATTAAGATTCTTGGAGTAGGTTGGAATATGAAAACTGATTCCTTTTCGATCACTACCAAGCTGAGCTACAATGAGAATCCCACCAAGCGTAAGGTGCTGCAATCAGCCCACTCTACCTTTGACCCTCTCGGATTTCTCATTCCAATCCTTCTTCCTGCAAAAAGCTTCTTACGAAACCTCTGGAGAGTGGAATATGCATTGGATAGTCCCTTGTCTTCTAATCATGAATTGGAGTGGCGCTCGTTATGCGAAAGAGCGTCGGGGTTTATGGCAACATTTCCTCGCTCGATCAGTACTTTGAGTTTCACACTTTTGTGGACGCTTCTACCCGAGCATTCGCTGCCGCCACCTATCTTCGCTCGATCAACGAGCGAGGGACCATACAGAGCACGCTGATCATGGCAAGACAAAGACTTGCGCCGATAAATGCGAAATCAAAAACGCTTACTGTACCTAGATCGGAATTGTTAGCGTTACTCATAGAAGTAAGATTGACTTTTTTGTACTGGAAGAACTTTCTTTGAAAGTGAAAGAAATACGTCTGTATAGTGGCTCCAAAGTGGCATTACACTGGCTCCAGTCAGTCAGTAACAATGGAGAGTTTGTAACTAACAGATGTAATGAGATAAAGGCAAAGTTGACTATTTGGACTGAAATGGGGATTTATGCGTATATGCATTACATCCCTACTTACCTAAACCCGGCTGACTGTGCCACAAGGGGATTGCGCAAAAAAGAAATGGCTGACCATATCTGGTGGAAACGCCCTAAATTCCTCCAGCAAGCATCAATCGATGCAATGTCCCTCGAAAAATTTACTTGCAAATCTGCACAAGATGAAGACATTGGAAATGAAGCAGTATCATCGGCAGCTGCACTGGTAGAAGTCGCTGATTTGCAAACTAACACAGGTGACAGCTGGATACTTTCCCATGAATTCTCATCCCTCGTGAAATTGCAGCGCGTAACTGCTCTAGTTTTGAAATTCATACGCACGAAAGTATATGAAAAATTAGGCGAAGAGAGTAAAGAGCTCCTAAGAAATCACTTACCAGAAGTGGAAATCGGCAGCTGCAGGGCCTAGCGGAACCCTAACGTTGAAAAAACTGAGAAAAAAGAGCTCGGAACGGTCCCCTACGGCCCCAAAGTTGGACACCCATCAGCTCGTCACCCCCATATGCACTTTCCACGCCCACCGACGTGAACAAATGAATGCTCGAGATTGTGAGATGAGCGATGGTTTCCGATCAAAAGCCCCGTTCTTCCCTTGATTCTCAATTTCTCTCTTTACTCAGGTCAGCTCGCATACATCGGCTGCAAAAGACGGAAGTTACAAGCCTCGGACAACTCGTCCACCATGTTTCCTTAGCTCAATATTTGAGGGACCATAACTCCGTTCCCTGAAGGTCTTGTGCGATTTCAGAGATATCATTGGAATCAGCATGGGGCCGTTTTCAAGATAGGCAAAGAAACAGAAAAACGATTTCTATCGTGAACACTGCCTTTAATTCACTTCGTCGTTTTGTTGCACGTCGAGGAAAACCTCAACTAGTTGTATCTGATGACAATGCAACCAATTTTAGTCTAGGTAATGGAATACTACAGGATTTAGACAACCATAGTATAGTAAATGATCACACTTTCCTGAAATTCCTCGCAAATGAAAAGATTCAATGGAAATTTATTACACCTCTTTCCCCTTGGAAAGGAGGTTTTTGCGAGCGCTTAATTGGAATTCTGAAGTCTATCTTGAAAAAGGTCCTAAAACGTGACGTTCTGGAAGAAAATGATTTCATTACGCTAATAACGGAATGTTAAGCTATGTTCAATTCGAGGCCATTAACTTACTCTGGAAGTACTATTGAAGACTCTGTTGTATTGAGACCTATTGATTTTTTACTACCATATGCAAGTTTGAAAATGTTTTCTTCGCATGAAAATGATGAAGGTGAACCTTATCTACCGACTAATTCCTGCAAAGAACAAGCGTTGGAATAATTTCAAGAAAATTTAAAATACCTGAATCGATTGTGGAAAATATGGACTGGAACTACCTCTTAGAGCTATGAAATCTCCATCAAAGAGGGATAAAACAGAGAAGTTTTACTCGAAAAGGTCCCCACGTTGGAGATGTAGTCCTCCTCATGAAAGAAAGGCTCCCACGAGGAGATTGGAAATTAGGATAAGTGACTGAACTAATATCGGATCCTGATGGGAATATCAGATCTGTGAAATTACGAGCAATGAATTTCACACTCGAAAGATCAGTTAACATGTTGATACCCCTGGAAATCGAAAGTTCTGAAAGGATAGAGCGGAAAATTGAAGGAAAACATGAAAACCAGGAGACAGTAAATGATCCCGCCGCGCGCGTCGACGAGCAAGACGACGTAAGCGACGAAAGCGGCGTCGCCACTCGTGTACACGGGCGAAAGCGACCTATGTTAGGCCGGGATCATACTTATAGCGACCAACGACGGCGACAGTGCATATCAGGCATATCGATTTTCTGTCGATACTGATGGTAAACATTGCGTCGCGTCGCTCGTCGCTGGAAGTTTGATCCCGGCCTTACACAGACGAGCAAAAAAGAATAAGCAATATGTAAGGAATGCCACGACAGTAATGCACTCCGCAACTGGTCGATCACGATTACTCGTACCCTGGCATCTTTGGCTTGCGGTAACCGTTTTGTGTATCTTGTTTACAGGAACACAGGCCAAAGATAGCGGTGTAATGGGAATACGCTGCGTAAGGGGAGGAGTAAACATTATCGAAAAACAACTGATTGAAAAAATGCAAGTTTGTGGCAACGAATACTGCTTGGAAATTCACACTTCACATCAGAACGTTAGCATTGAATTCCCTCCTGAAACTATAATGCATAGTTATACTGTAACAGTCAAATACTTATTTGGAAAGGCAACGAAATCAACACATTGGGCCTGCCCGGCTAGCCCATTTTGTGAGCAAATCATGTGCAATTTCTGTACTGAAATGATTTCCAATCCAGACTGCTGGCCACGACTGGCAATTGCAATCATAGTATTCATCGAATACGTTTTCTTTCTCACGTTAATTTGCTCAACGATTCTTGTAAGGAAACTATGTCTAGGATGCCGTTGTGTATTTGGCATCCTGAAGTACCGTACCCCTTAGTAATGGATTCAACGAAAATGTGCGAATCAGAACCATTCCGGAGAAGAAATTCCCCTTTTTGAAATTCGAACATCGAGGCGAACACGATGGAACGCTTCTCCTCTTGTACGAATTTTTACCGTAGCTACAGCCTGCATTTGGGTGGCTAGTGCTTGCCAACAAACAACTTTGATATCTTCGTCGATGTCTAAGTGTGATTTACATGGAAAATCATGCCACAATGAGACGACAATAAATGCAAAGCTTAATCCAATGCAACCGTCAGCCTGTCTGCATTTGAACTATGGAAATCATCAAATCCTATTCTAAAAAGTGACTCTTCCAGGACTCACTTTAAGTAGAAGAGAAATCCTGTACTTCACACGAAATACTGTAATGAAAGTGCAGTATCGGAAAAGATGCCCACATACGGGAACTTGCAGTGGGACTAAATGTGCAAAAAATCATACTTACAGCGTTAGTCACCGAACTGGAGAGTGCAAATAACTTCACGGGTATAACCTACTGTCCTGAATCATGTGGATGCTTAGGTTGCTCATGTGGATTCACCTCATCGGGATGCCTCTTACATAGTATATCACGTACCAACTGATGATATGATGTATGAAATATTCGAATGCCCATCATGGTTTGAAACGGTGAAAATTCAATCCAAATTCTCCAGAGGAAATAAAAACACCATTCCCTATAAAGTTGAAATGAAGCCTCATGCATTGAAACGGTTGGAGACGATATCCATGGAAATAACGGCATTCTCTTTTACCCCACCCTCCATAATGAGTCAACGATTTCTAAGTAACGTAGAAATCACTGCATATTTGCATGAAGGTACTTCGTTCAGTCACGCATGTCGTTTTCCATCAAATGATGGTAATGACACATCTTGCCTCATAAAGGATACATGTAAATATACCCCTGCCGAAGATTTTGTAAATTGTTACTGTGCCAATAATAATGTGACCGATGTCGTCCAGTTATCCAATACACTACACATCCCTGTAAATAACGGAATGATTACTGTGGAAGGACTCCAAAAAGTACCCACGATACGAACAAGTGCATTATCTGTAGACATAGCACTCACCCCGGATCGTAGTGTAACGAAAAAATTTGCATGAATTGATCGATTTCACATGCCATATCACGCCACAGCCTGTGATAGGCTGTTACGGATGTATGAAAGGGGCTATAACAACAATCTGGTGCAAATCTGAGGGTTTGAACGCATTTGCATAAGTTTCCTGTACTACCTAACAATTCGTTGTACTCTGCAAGAAAAACGGTCATAAAAATACGATCCATCTGTTTTTTGATTCCGCTCAAGTAAAAGACCAATGTAGAGCTCAGTGTGGACAACAAGTCACATTTTTTCCAATTGAGGGTGCCATGAATTATGTAAATGGAATGGAACCCTTTCGACGATATCTGAAGAAGTGGAACAGAATCATATCTGGCGACACAGATTTCAGTTTTGATATTGAGTTTCCTGACGTCGGTCATTTTTTGAACATCTGCAAAAAATTATACTTTCTGCATACTGTAGCAGTCACGTGCACATTCGCAGGCCTCGCGTTTATCGCCGCTGTACATCTCAGTCTTCGTCCAAACAAAGAGCACAGAAATCTGTCGAGCAGCGCTCCAGCCTCAACTTTCCTCTTCCCACCCCTTCCCATCTTATTTTCTGCAATGCGATGGACAAGACGCTTTTTCGTATTAATTATTTGGCCTGTGAAGTTTGTATTACGAATCACATCTTTCTTCTGTATTTGCAGTCATAAGTCTACCAAGTATGCTTGACAGTGTAATGAAAACCGTAGAGAAAGTTGTACTACAAAAAAAGTATTTTATATTTTTTTTTTCAAAAAACAATGTTTTTGAAAAAAAATTCTTTGTGAATCCTTCAATCATCATGCTATAAATAGGCTTCTTTTTTCATAGCATTCTGTACCCTGTACTGAAAATCGCACTTCTTGGATAGATTTTGCTTTTGTTGAATTATGAACTTCATTCACTCCTTCCTGCTGCTCGAAATCTGCATTTGTCTGGAATACGAATTCCCATCAGCTATGAACTGAGAACAGTCAACCTTAATTCTTAAAATTATCCTGGGGCCGTATTCATCATTGAAATGCCGGGTAAATCTTACTTTACATTTACCTTACCCGGAGCCGATAACTTACTCACTGCGAAATGGTATTCATCACACACTTACTTACCTGCAGGTAGATCCGCGCAAAATGTGTCTATTATTGCACTTACCGAAACACTGAATAGGCGTCGTTAATTTGAAACTGTTTGTCCGATTCATACTTTTTTTATTCAAAGGGGCTAAAGAGAAGTGCATTGGTTTGATGATTAATGAAAACTTTGAAGTACATCATAGGGGGCCCCTCCATAGAAAAATAGCATCATTTTAACATTACTGACTATTCAATTTCTTCTAGCGAGAATCTTCCAAAGGCACTCGTCAATTTTTTTCTAATCGCTGTCCTACTTCAGTGGAGGATTACTCTATGATGGAATTTCTCCTCTAGGAGTATTAGGTTGTAGATAAAGCTACCCACTACTCATTTTGTCTTTTTTTCGGTCCAGTTTTCAACCAAATTTGATACACCGTTCAAAAGCGCCAATTTGTTCCTATCTAGATTTTTTGAGCTCTCAGCTACTCTTGGTGGGTCAATGAGTTTCAGGAAAAATTTGGTAAATTCTTTGCAAATGTTCACCGATCGGCCAACGATAAATATGCCCTTTCGTACGTAATACAATTCGACGAAAAAAAGCCAAAGGATTCTTCTGTATTGCGTCGTGCTTATTTAATTGTAGAGAAAAACTCATCCCATTATTTATTCGGCACAATAAATTTTGGATTAGAAAGGCAGCTCTCCTCTGTCGTATACTGCTGGTAGTTTTCTTCTAAAAATCACTTCATTGCAGAATTGTCAAGTATTTTTTCAAAATTCGAAGAAAAAGCAGAAAGTGGTGGCAGAAAGTTGACTATTCGCAAATTATCTATGGTGGATGAGAATATTAAGCAAGGAAAGCCTACCGCTTTTTCACGACACAACAAAAACCAATGAGAACACGCATGAAAAAACATTTATAACTTTCTGTTTGTAAGTGCAGCTGTAGCCGGCTGGGAGTAAAATTTACCCGGCTCCATACGTCGGGTAAATTTTACCTGGATTTTTACTCGAAAATTGCGAGTAAGTGATGTGAATACCGAGTAAGTGCCAAATTTGAAGGACTTTACACTTACCTAGCGGGGTAAATCATTGATGAATACGGCCCCTGACTCAGACACCCACTTACGTCTTTACCGCGAGGATCATCTCCGATGGGCACTTTCCGGTGGTTTTACGACCCTTAGGTTTTATCTTAGGAACCGCATTGGAGCAGGTTGCTTGATGCATTGAAGTACTACTTGAATCACGACGAATCATTTAGATTCATCTCTAATTGTGCCGATGTATGATAGCTGTTTGTGGAACCGCCTCAGACATCTGTATGTAAGACGAATTAGATAATTTATTATTGTGGTTGCTTGGTTAGCACATTCACTAGCCAAAAATCTGACATTTTCTATTCTTCAGAATCCTTTCGAATTGGACTGGAATTCTGAATTTACGTGATTCATTCTAAATTCAAATTTCTTTGAATTCATACGCATTTATTTGAAATTTGAATTAACTTATTCATTCTACACCTCGCCGAAATTTGAGTTAAAGCAATTTGTATTCGGAATTAAGCGCTGGATTTTAAAGTTAGCTAGAAAGAATTACGATCTGATTGAATCTTGAAGTCATCGACTTCTGAATTACGGATTCAGAACCACGCTGGATCTTAATCGAATAGCGCCATGGTGAAGAATTTCTTTGAATTTTGAATTTGCAATGATTACCAACGCATTCCTCTAACATCAAAAATCTTTACTAGATTCTTCCCCTTTAAGACTTCGACGGATTTTTTCTGCTTTCGCCCATACTACATACTGAACTCAAACGTTTGAATTTCATTGAACTCGATTCGGACTACATTGAATTGTTAGTTTCCGAATCCATTCAGGATTGATTTGAGTTTTGAACTTCAATGAATTTATTCTAAAAGTTACTGAACTTTGAATTTCAGCTAATTCGTCCTGGAATTCACCGAACTAGCTTGAACAAATTCTTCTGGATTTAACTGGATTTTTGAATTTGAGTGAATTATTTTCCATCTTACTGAATTTACAATCAACCGAATTCGAAGTCTGGTGAATAACAGACTTTATTGGTGCGAATCTTAACGAAATTTGAATTTCTTTTGAACTTTGAGTTGCGTTTCTGATCGCAGACTAGTTAATTCTGAATATTGGTTGAGTTTGTCTCAGAATTGAATGTCGAATTTTAATGCAAAATTTTTTCCTGTAACTCTTCTGTCCGAATTGCCTGACATTGCAATTGGACTTTTACTCTCCACGTCACATGCTAGCGTACGGATTTTTCGTTTTATGATTTTTTCTGGTTATTGAAATTACACAGAAAGGATGAAAAGTGAATCTTCAATAAGTAATGTTTCTTCCTGAAATGGTGAAAAGTCAATACTAATCGCACTGTAATTAACATTTCTTCTGCTAAAACAAAGAAAGCATTTGATTACTCTCAGGATTTTATTTTATCTTTGGTAACGAAAATTGTGACTCGGTATGTAGTGTGCACTATACTTGAAAAAAAGTAATTGCGTTCACCTTGACGAATTGGGAAATATGTCAAACCGCTGCTAAATAAGACAATTTTCTAGTGATACTGAAATATTGAATATTTGAGCCATCTCTGAGTGATGAAAAGATGTTTTGCTGTGTTTCGTTTATGCTCCTTCGTATGCATAGTTTTTTCTAATTGATTCTACACTCGTACGAAAATTCGCCTTCGTAATAATACAGTCAAATAATGAGCACATCATTTCAATGAAAAAGAATGAGCGAAATTGAAATGAATATGTTGGAAATCCTGCTTGGAATAGTGTGGCTCGCTTCGATACGCAAGACGGTCGTCAGGGATCGTACCTGCAGAGGTGTAGAGGGACCGCCTGAAGGATGCCTGAGCCCAACTACGCTACCGCAGGCGATCCCCCGAATCCCGGTCCTCGTGTGACAACGATGGTGTCGAACACACATGGTCCTGTTTGGTAACGAGGCATGGTCCTTACCGCCAACGAGTGTACTATGTACCAAACCCTGGAGTCGCGCCACAGAAGAATAAATCGTCTGCGTCGATGTGAGAGGTGCCTCGGCGAGGCCTGTTGACCACCTTGTGACTGCGTGCCATAAGCGCAGTTCGATGGTGTCGTGCAAATGTGCACCTACGAAAATAGGTGCAATGAGGCAGAAAGACCACCACACCGCCTTCTGCCCACATTCGGTGCCTCTGTCGGATTGATTAGTGAACAGAACTTTGAATAGGTGAAAAAGGAACTCTGGATAATCTGTACACACGTGGATTATGGCTTCCACAGGTGTAACACCTATCCTGTTTTTTTCGAATATTGAAGTTCTGTAAAATTAATCATGAAAACTTATGTAAAACTTTTCGAAAATTGATTATGAAAAGAAAACCGTAGTTTTACTCTGTATTTTTCATGCTTTTTTGTATATAATGTTGTGTATTATGTAAGATTGTTCTGATATCAAAGTACATCAGTAGTAGTATTAGTACTTTTTTATATAATGTTATTTCGATAAACTTGTTAAAAAATGCATTTGAAAAAAATGGATGAAATGAAAAAGAAAGCCAAGTAAGCAGAGTTGAAGTACAGCCTCAGTGGCTGAATGGTGTACAGTGCACGAAGCTCATTAGCGTTGTCATTTCACGACACACGAAACGGTACACTGTGCACATTGACAGCAAGCTATCATGATTGGTAGAAAGTGGAAAATCTAAAGCGCAAACGTCGAAACAGAAACTGGTAATTAAAAATGTGAAGATAAATTGCCCGCAGATGACTATTGTCTGTAAAAAATCAGTAGTGTAGAGAAACAATGGAATCGGTAGTACGAAATAGTTTCCGCATCGGCCCCCATCTATATCTACAGTACAGTCAACAGTCCATCATGTCAACGATTCGTCTTCATTTCTCAGTTGTGATCGTTGTGATACTTAATTAATTGTTGTCATCTTGTGATTTTAATAATGGACAGATCGCTGTTGTTCAATTTTTCCACGTGTACCTCACTCTACGTCCCGCAAAAGCTGTAGCTCAGGGCTGAAACATGTACCCATGCAAACATGAAAATTTGTACTTAAAAATTTTTACGTTGGTGGGGAGGATGCCTTTTACGTCATATGCGGCATAACACGTGTCTCGGGAGTGTCATGAACTGTCATCAGTTCATGATATTAATAGAACAGCCTACGCGTGTTACACACCTGTCACGCCCCTGTCCTCTATAAAAGGCGGGCAAGGCAGTTCGTGGTGTGTGTTGGTTGTGTTTGCATCCTCGATAACTACTGCTCGCTCCCTGCTTCTCCCAAGACCTCCGTCCAGTCGTTCCGCACCTCAAGGACCTCTTTTGAGCTTCGCCTCAATTGGAGCTGAACGCTGTCTGCTGTATTGGACCCATTTAACATGAATAATCTATTCCCTGGTGTAGCTCTTCCGAGAAGCTGCGGACTCACCGGCAAGCGGATAGTGGAGAATGAAACATGTAGAATGGGCAGTGGAGGTAGAGTAGATGCTGGACAAAGGTAGAAAAGGTACCCTGCTTCTAGTGTAGTTTTTGGTAACTCTTATAAATATGTCATAAATAAACATATAATCAATAATTGTGTATGTATTGTAAGCAAGATAGTAGAACCACCAAAATACCATATTCGGTCAGTGATGCAGGCCGAAACTTTACCCACACTCACACAGACATCCACCCACCCACACATTCCTTCGTCACACCTATCCGGTGCACGAGCTAGAGATGGCATGGGCCCTAATTACTCTTACAAGGGAAGTATAAAAAGCGTAGGTCGGATCTGCCAAAACGACTAGTATGGTTAGTATCTCTTATGGCTCAATAGTAAAAATGCGCAGTATCCTGCCGCGAGCCGCAGGTTCAAAAAAAGTTATGAGCATTTTTAAGCCTGGAGAAAGCAAAGGGTACCATCAGGCATTTTTTCTTGGAGTTTCAAAAATTTTCTCGGATTTAGCTCAAAAGTTGTATGTAGGGTAATCTGGGGTGGTAAACACAGAATCTGGAGTCCATTTGTCGAAATTTTGAGGTTTACTGTAGGTTACAGTGGGTAACATGCCATTTAGGGGTCAAAACACACCTTAGTATTTCGAAAATCGACAATAGGACGTAAAATTCGTATTCTCCACTCCGAATAACCCCCGTAACCAAATACTGAGTAAAATCTGAGACTTTAACCGAACTACCGCATACCCACCGTAATCTACCGTAATCTGCCGAAAATCGGTGAACGGACTCCAGATTCGTGTTTAGCACTCCAAATAACCCTCAGCAAATGATTTTGAGACATATCTATCGTAGAAAACCGGAAATCTCGAAAGTGGCGTTTTCCCTCGAAAATTTTCCCGGTTGGGAAGTTTCAAACGAAATGAGTCGAAAACTTTTGAAAATCGACTAATAAATCACAGAATCGTTATCAGCGTCCCAAAAAACCAACTTGGGAGAATTTTAAGTCAAATCTGGAACTTTTTTCTAAAACGCTTCCAGAGCTCTCAACTAGTAGAAATTAGCGCCCAACCGAAAATCCGTAGTAAGTCCAAAACGCTGTCAGTCTGGACAAAGTACGGAAAACGTTCGTTCACCCAAAATTTGCTCAGGGTGGTAGTTTTGGGTGCTGAACACATTTATGAGGTCCGTTTCCGAATTTTTCGAAGAATAACGCGCTTTTTGGAAGATACAAAAAGCACAAAAAATGAGCTTTTTAAGCTTGTAACTTCTTGGAACCTGCTGCTCGCGGCGGGTTACTGCGCAGTTTTACTATTGAGCCACAAGAGATACTAACGACACTAGTCGTTTTGGCAGGTCAGACCTACGCTTTGTATACTTCCCTTGTAAGGTTTTTCATGCACTCTCCTATGTCTCTGTTTTGTGAATAAACTTGTATGACCATTTCTTGAAACCAGAAGCAAAGTTCCGAAACTAACGAAAGAAAGCGTGAGGCTAATATGCAAATGAACAGCATATTACAGACGTGATGAATATGTGTTAACCTGTTCAGTGACTATATCGAAAAAAAAGTCTTCATAGTCTTTTCCCTACTTTTTTTCAGGGTCGCCTTCAAGCCTTGCCCCTAAACCTGTTCAGCCCTATATCGGAATTTGGTCGCGCACTCGAGAAACGGGGCGTAAGCGGCTTCGCCCTTAGAAAGAAGACGCTAACGAGTTTCTGAGTATTTTCCCATTTAATGATCGGTTTTTAAAAATTGCTGAAAAAAAGTTCAAACTACTCGTCGTTGAGAGCCATAGTTGTACCTCCACAGAACTTATTATTGAATGAGCATTTCGCTCCATCAAGAATTCTTGCAAATGTTATCTAGCCCAGGAATGGTTCGAATGCCCAGTTAACTTCTCCAAGGTTTTCCTCTGTTTAAAAACTTATTTGAAAAATATTGGCTCACCAATCTTTAACGATCTGAAAAGAAGACTGATCACGAAAAAACTGTTTTTTTTTCGCCCTCCCACATTTTCGAGACAGTTTTTGTAAACAAATCATCTGTGTCTATTTACAGAGCAAGTTTCTCTTCCGAGATTTCAGCATATGGTCCAAATGTCAGCAGCATCATTATGAGCTCTACCGAAATTCCGAGCAACGGAAAGCAAAACTAAAAATATTTGAATTGAGCAATAGCTCTCACATGATCTCTCACTCACCTTATTTTTGTTGCTGGTGTAATGTAGATTTGGTGCTGCAGTAGCTTATAACCCCCGCATTGTCTGTCTTTTTTCACTTTGTTGTTTTTTCCTCTTTGTTGTTTCGTAAATGAGTAGCTGAATGGCAACGTAATTACGTGCCCCTACTGTGCTGTTTTGTCTGAATTCTAAGGATTTTTTAATCATCTAAGTACGCACCGGACAAAATCACTGCTGCTGGCCTGACACAAGTACGTAAGTTAAGTGCGCCAGAACGGGGCTACCGCGATCTCACTCGAGTTGGCTCTAAATTTTTCTAAGTTTACACTCCACCTTCGCTACATCTTGACAACCGGTGGTGCTGTTTTCCTGCTTTGTAGTCCAGGCAGATTCACAACTGCTGAACCCTGGAGAAGGACGGTGTGTGAATGAAGACACAACGCTCTCCTTTTCTTTTATATTCTACTCTTTATCTATTGAGTATCATCAATTTTGTTTACGAAAGCCGAATGAGGGCTGTATAACATCATTCCTGAGATTTCTGGCGCACTTAACCTACGTTCTTGTCTGGCCTGACTGCTTTCTCCTTCCTCGGAAATCGCCCTAGGTGCGTATCAGTTTATAGAGGCTCTTGAGATACAGAGCCCGCTCGGGTATGGATATTCAGTACCGCGCTTAGGCGGTAGTAGATCTTATTGACGTCAAAAGGGTCTGCAGTACTGGTGAGATATAAGAAAACCGACATATGAATCAATTCATCATACATATTAACTACATTTCAATAGAAGCACGGTTTACAGCGAATATTTCGTTGGCACCTCAGCTGCTAATTTATAACTGATTTTTTCCGTTGTCTAGCCAATGATGGTGTATTATAGCTGTATTTTTTCTTTAAAGATTTTATTCTTATTCGCTACAATTAATGAAATAAAAATAAATTTTGGCAGCTTTCATGTGTTGTTCGAAAATTGGTGATGCTTATATTAACATGAACATTGCACAACCCTACCTCATCAGTGAACGTCCCATGCACAAATACCATCAACCCGTAACCAACAACACAGACCATCGCCGAACAAGCTCTCGCCCAATCCACGCCATCTTCATCAACAAAGCCCAACGACTCCAGGCAGAACAACGATATTCATCAACCAAGCCAGGAAACGGACAACAATTCCCACGCTATTCGTGAAAATGTATTTTCACGAAATGGACGAGTTGGGGAACAAGCTAGTAAAGGAGTGCAAACCACCAGCAGCTTGCATCCCAGAATCCTCGTCCGACGACAAAGTTTCTGAGCACGAAGGATCATGCGTCTTCTTGGACGTTAAATACCCGCCTCCACCCAAACCAAAAAATAAATCATCGACTCCTATCTAAAATCGGCAGCGTTCTCCAACCGCCTCCGAAAAACGACGCCGAGTCCGAGATCGACACAATTCTGGACTGCCAGCAAAGAATGAGGAGACCCCATGTCCAACTGGAAATGGGAATTTTTGCAAAACCAAAGAATGAAAGCCGAGCTCGCCGACGAAGAAGACCGCGACTCGGAACCCGATGAATTGGAAATTGAATTTCTTGTATTAAATCGAACGGCAGCCATCCCCACACCAAACCATTGTGTCTATGATACAAAACCTCTAAAAATTTTCCGATAGAATCCTATGGCAATGGCCACAGAAACGTTACATGGAGCATCCCCACATCACCTGCGAGTACTATCGAAAACAGTACAAAACCGACTCGGGCTGTTGATTAAAAAAAAAATATTGTCCTGAATCCTGATGATTTTGTTGTTACCTCCATTATACTAAATTACTTGAATATGTTCTTCTTCTCTTTGATCCTTATTTGTGTATCAGTAGAGTTCCGTCTAAAATCTCCGGTTTTTCATAAGAATCTTATACCTTTTTCAGCGCATGTCAACTCAACGAATTGGCTCCCTTTGATACCGTCACAGCTATTTCTCGAGCTCATCGTACTCTAGCATCGAAGATACTGATTGATTTACATGCGAAGTCTCAAGCTCACTCGAATCAGAGAAAGCCGTACTCAAGCCAGAATTTTCAGCGACCAAGAAACCATCACTCAAACATTGAAACAAAAACGCTCGAAGACAAACACCGTACCCCCAATTCCGACCTGAACTTCTCCCTGCGCCATCCGCAGACTGGTTCGAACCGTCAATCCGCCCTGTTGACCTTTTCGCGACACTCTACAACCCACACCTAGACGTGCCGGAGCATACCTACAACCCTTCTGCTCTGCATTTCAATCAAAAAACACATTTACCCCTCCAAAAGCTAAAAACACACCACCAGCACCTATAAAGGCACCACCACCTATCAATAAGATGAAACTCCCTCACCTCAGACAACAGCCCCCAGCCTCGTGACCGCCAGCAGAACCCAACCTCTTTCTGGCGACAATGCTACCTTTGCAACAGGAAACACCATTACCTCAGCTATTGCGACTCCTTCTCCTTAGCCTTCAGAATACAAGTCCACAAACTTTACATAAGGTGTGCTGGAGGCCATGAATATTTGACGTGCACAAGCAACTCACCGTGCGTAAAATGCTAAGGGAAGGATTTTTCCATCTACTCTCTCCTATGTCTCTTTTTTGTGAATAAAACTGTGTGGCTATTCCTTGGAAACAGAAGCAGGGTTTCGAAACTTACGGAAGAAAGCGTGAAGCTGATATGCCCAGGACCAGCATATTATAAGCCTTACGACCACCATATGTGCTGAACTATAGTGGTCGTGTGCTGGAACTGAGATGCTTCCGAAGAGCTGCAAGGAAATACCTACCGACTTGTAGCTGTTTAGCGTCGAACATGCGGTATTCGCAACATAACATTCGTAGTTTCGCATGAATTACTACTGTTCCTCATGCACCGGATACAAGTTTGAAGAGTAGAAATTTTTGACTCTGTATGAAAACTACAGCGACGCGATTTCAATGCATGCCAGCGAACAAATTAGGGTAATTAGGGTAAAAATTAAGAGGCAATTTAAGCAATTTCGGCAGCAAAAACGAAGAGAAAAGTTTATAACGCTAGCTGTAAAGACTTAACAACAATTAGAAATTGGATAAACGGAACTTCAATGTCAGAAAGCGTGAAATGAACTTTTGAGAGATCAAAAAAAAGCAGGAAAAAGAATTGGTAGTGTGTTTCATGATGTATCTTTCCACCGTGAATAATTTGCCTAATATCTAACTAGAGCAGCAAAACAAACATCCGCCTCCAAATCTTAAACCACAACTACGCTCCAGCGACGAAAATATCGAGTAGCATTTCTAAGAGAAAAAAAACTCAAGCTAAACTCCTAATCCATTGTTACAACGAGAAATGTCACAGGGTTTTTCTTCTCCCGCCAAAACGCATTCCGAACGTGCCTCGGCCGAAATTACAGTGCGGCTCGCATAACCCCTCCTGTCTGAATGCTTGACTTCCAGCGAAATTACTTCTAAACGACTTCTCCAATCTACTAAATATTTATTGATTATATCTAATCATCTAGTACTATTTCCGTATATTGTTCTTCATTGCCAACTATTGACGCCCTGCCATATGATTTTCTGAACCTCTCGAAATGACATCATTAACGTTCCTGTCAGGTTTATCAGAAAAGGACGACAACACAACTTGTTCACTACCATCTATCGATGCATTACAGTGCTTTTTTCCAGAAACACCTTAGCCGATTCTCCTTTAACGTTTGATTTTTACTAACAACATTATTTCCATCCGACCAGTACCCAAAATGATGTTTTCGAAAAAGATCGGTTTATAGATTTTGTTTCGTTTTTGAATTTCGATTTGGATTTCCACTTGCATCTTGCGTATTGCAAAGGAGCTATAGCTTGTTGTTAGAAACTGAGATTGTTTCCGCTCCGAGAGCCGCTTCAATATTTTTGAGGAGTTCTGTTCTATTTACTATCTATTGAAAATTCTCAGTACTTCTTCCATTTTCTACTCCCTCCGAAATATTGAAGTTCTCTTTCACGATGCCCTCTAGTACCTACTTCTGCAAAAAGGTATTGAGTTACATATTGGCAATCGAGTTCTAGTAGTCTTTTCTCTGCTTTTCTAATTGAATCTGAGGAGGTACTAGTAAGTAATTCTTCCGCTCTCTCTTTTCCCGTAATTACCCAATTGTGCTTCAAGAGGGCTACCGGAACCGCTTTCCATTTTTCTCATTTCAAGTTCCCTATTAAATTTAGCATGATATGGCCGTACATTCTCTATTGCGAAACCCAACTTCTTTCGCGATTTCTGATGTACTAGGCTTTTTTTCTGTGGGAAACTATTGCAATTAAATTTCTGTTGCAAGGAAATGCCAAAGGCTTCTAAATTTTTCCGCTTCTTAATATGCTGTGCGAAGATATTCGGCTGCCAGGCTACCTGTTGCTTCACCACTTTCGGGGTGGAGGTTGGCTCGAGTCCAGACGCTGACACCGAATCCATGTCGTTTACTGTGACGAGTGGGTTCCGTCTCGGCTTATATACAGGCTGCGATCATTACAGTGAGCTGCCATCTCATGGGATAAAAAGCATTTTCCTCATTATTCTCAATTATGCGGTTATGTTTTGATAGACATGCGTGCCATATCTCTCTCACAAGGGAAGTATAAAAAGCGTAGGTCGGATCTGCCAAAACGACTAGTATGGTTAGTATCTCTTCTGGCTCAATAGTAAAAATGCGCAGTATCCCGCCCCGAGCCGCTGGTTCAAAAAGGTTATGAACATTTTTTAAGCCTCGCGAAAAGGCAAGGGTACCTCCTACCCATCAGGCATTTTTTTTGGAGCTTCAAAAAATTTTCTCGGATTTGGCTCGAAAGTTGTATATAGGGTAATCTAGGGTGGAGAACACGAATCTGGAGTCCATTTGTCGGAATTTTGAGGTTTACTGTAGGTTACGGTAGGTAACATGTCGTTTAGGGGTCAAAACCCACCGTAGTATTTTGAAAATCAACAAACGGACGTTAAGTTCGTATTCTCCTACCCGAATAACCCCCGTTTACAAATTTTGAGTAAAATCTGAGATTTTGACCAAACTACCATATACCCACCGTAATCTACCGTAATCTGCAAAAAATCGATAAACGGACTCCAGCTTCGTGGTGAGCACTCCCAATAACCCTCAGCAAATGATTTTGGCACACATCCATAGTAGAATACCGGAAATCTCGAAAGTGGCGTTTTTCCCTCGAAATTTTCCCCGGTTGGAAAGCTTTAAACAAAATTAGCCGAAAACTTTGAAAAATCGACTAATAAACCAAAGAATCGTGAACAGCGCCCCAAAAAACCTACCTGGGAGAATTTTAAGTCACATCTGGAACATTTTTCTGAAGCGCTTCCAGAGCCCTCAGTTGGTAGAAATAATCGCCCAACCGAAAATCCGTACAAGTTCAAAACGCTGTCAGTCTGGACAAAGTACGGAAAATGTGCCTTCACCCAAACTTTGCTCAGGGGGGTAGTTTTTGGCGCTGAACACATTTATGAGATCCGTTTCCGGATTTTCCGAAGACCAACGCGATTTTCGGAAGGTACAAAATGCACAAACAATGAGATTTTCAAGCCTGCAACTTCTTGGAACCTGCGGCTCGGGGCGGGATACTGCGCAGCTTTACTATTGAGCCACAAGAGATACTAACGACACTAGTCGTTTTGGCAGGTCAGACCTACGCTTTGTATACTTCCCTTGTCTGGATCGCTCTCCCAGGTGACTCACCTAATCTCGTTATCTGGAATCTTACCTCGCCGAGATTTTCATTGTTTATATTTTCTCCAAATATTCTCCGTTCTCTTCTCGAGAAAATTTTTATTGCCACGTATGAACTCTTCATGGCAAAACACGTCCATCCGCAAGGGATTATGGGCGAATCATTCCTCTTCTTCCTGGATACTTCACCTTACCCTGATGCGACCTCTTGTCAATACGAGCGCTCCACTTGGCAGAACTTACTACCAGCGCTCCACTTGGCAAAAACTCAATACGAAGGTTTCACCTCACATCGAATCATATTCCACGGGTTTATCAAAATACGATGCGTTCTTGGGAATTCCGTAGCTGATTCAGCTCAGTTTTTTTTTAAATTTCAATCGTGCCTAACTCCTATCTTTTTAAATATCTCCTTGTTAGTCAATTAGTTTTCGTATGATATCCCCGCTTGGCTTTGATAATTCGCAGAAACGAAGCCGTTTCGAATAAGGGTAATATTGAAAAACCACCGTAAGGCGGGGGGGGGGTCGCTGTGCGTAGTGAGATAGAGTCCGAACCCTTATGGGACCGCAAGTTTATCGGGTCACCTCTGGACGGCGATCGGGCGCTTGAAGGCCCGGATCATACTACATGGCAATGTGTGAGAAAAAGCAGTTTCGATCAATCGCGGCGACACTGAGCCTTCGAGGGAATCCACTGTTTTGACGAGCAAAACAGCATATGGTTGAGTGAAATGGGATGATGTAAACATTCGGGAGCGGTTGACACATCTCGGGAATTTTGAAAAAATGCATATCGCCGCGAT
Organism: Aplectana chamaeleonis; assembly: GCA_029168955.1. NCBI lineage: Eukaryota > Metazoa > Nematoda > Chromadorea > Rhabditida > Cosmocercidae > Aplectana > Aplectana chamaeleonis. The sequence continues at coordinate 174,559 of JAPDOI010001347.1, forward strand.
GACATCGGCGACGCTCTCCGATGAGCGACATTGTGATAAAATCGCGGCGATGTGCAGATTTGCTGAAAATTCGGCAATGCGGTCAAAAACAGAAGTGTCGACCATTATTGGATGAATATCTCATCATTTAAATCCGCGAACTGCCTTTGTGCGTCGATTCCTTCCAAAGCGCAATATCACCGCGATTGATCAATACCGCTAATTTTCTCGCATCGCTGTGACGGAGGTATGATCCCAGTCGAAGCCAGTCGCGCGATTTTATCCCTTGCCGCTCGCCACAACAAATTTTACAGGATCAGAATATATGATTTTCTGATTCTGACATGTATCTAATGAGAGTGATGACCTTGGTTCTCCATATTTTCCATATTCGCAATTTCGCGATTTCGACCCTTTCAGAATATTGCACTCGATTTTTTCTAACAAACGTGTTCATTGCTTCTATACTTCCAGCAATTTTTCTACCCATTTTCCTGAGTTTTTCTGGTGTTTGTAAGGCAGAAAAATACATATCAGAAACATATATTGTGTATAAAACAAACTACGTTATTTTGCTATTCGCCTAAGTTGCTTGGATCTTACAAATTACTTTTTTAATAAGTGGTGCCGAGGCTTTTCGAACGGCCGATACGCTTTTCGGGGTGAAAAAGTTACACATAAGAGTCTGACAGCTGTTCCGCGCTATATAAGCAGCCTCAGCCTTCACTCCTCACCCATGCAGGGTAATAAGCAAGCAGATTCTTCTAAACCGACTGAGATAACTTTAAAAACTACAAAACAAAACTAACAAAATTAACGAGACAACTTAACATACTGAAGTTCCTTCATGACAGAAGCCAACAAACATAAGCAAGCTTGGTATTTACCAGTCTAAGACCGAGCCTTCTACGATCGACGAAAATCGACGTTCAGAATCGCCGCTCATCCTGCAAATTTTCACACTCTGACAGCTGTTCGGCAGTATATAGACAGCCTCAGTCTTCACTCCTCATCCATGCAGAGTGATAACCAAGCAGATTCTTCCAAACCTACTGAGTTTACCTCCAAAGCTACAAAACAAAAACTAACGAGACAACTTAACATACTTAAGATCCTTCATGACGAAGACAACAAACATAAGCAAGCTTTGTATTTACGAGTCTACGACCGAGCCTTCTACGATCGACGAAAATCGACGTTCAGAATCGCCGCTCATCCTGCAAATTTTCACACTCTGACAGCTGGTCGGCAGTATATAGACAGCCTCAGTTTTCACTTCTCACCCATGCAGAGTGATAACCAGGCAGATTCTTTCAAACCTACTGAGTTTACCTCCAAAGCTACAAAACAAAACTAACGAGACAACTTAACATACTTAAGATCCTTCATGACGAAGACAACAAACATAAGCAAGCTTTGTATTTACGAGTCTACGACCGAGCCTTCTACGATCGACGAAAGTCGACGTTCAGAATCGCCGCTCATCCTGCAAATTTTCACACTCTGACAGCTGTTCGGCAGTATATAGACAGCCTCAGTTTTCACTTCTCACCCATGCAGAGTGATAACCAGGCAGATTCTTTCAAACCTACTGAGTTTACCTCCAAAGCTACAAAACAAAAACTAACGAGACAACTTAACATACTTAAGATCCTTCATGACGAAGACAACAAACATAACCAAGCTTTGTATTTACGAGTCTACGACCGAGCCTTCTACGATCGACGAAAATCGATGTTCAGAATCGCCGCCCATCCTGCAAATTTTCACACTCTAACAGCTGTTCGGCAGTATATAGGCAGCCTCAGTTTTCACTCCTCATCCATGCAAGGTGATAACAAGCAGATTCTTCTAAACCTACTGAGTTTACCTCCAAAGCTACAAAACAAAAACTAACGAGACAACTTAACATACTGAAGATCATTCATGACGAAGACAACAAATATAAGCAAGCTTTGTATTTACGAGTCTACGACCGAGCCTTCTACGATCGACGAAAATCGACGTTCAGAATCGCCGCCCAGCCTGCCAATTCTCACACTCTGACAGCTGTTCGGCACTATGTATATAGGCAGCCTCAGTTTTCACTCTTCATCCATGCAGAGTGATAATCAAGCAGATTCTTCCAAACCTACTGAGTTTACCTCCAAAGCTACAAAACAAAAACTAACGAGACAACTTAACATACTGAAGATCCTTCATGACGAAGCCAACAAGTATAAACAAGCTTGGTATTTACGAGTCTACGACCGAACCTACTACGGTCGACGAAAATCGACGTTCAGAATCGCCGCCCATGCTGCAAATTTTCACACTCTGACAGCTGTTCGGCAGTATATAGACAGCCTCAGTTTTCACTTCTCACCCATGTAGAGTGATAACCAGGCAGATTCTTCAAACCTACTGAGTTTACCTCCAAAGCTACAAAACAAAAACTAACGAGACAACTTAACATACTGAAGATCCTTCATGACGAAGCCAACAAGTATAAACAAGCTTGGTATTTACGAGTCTACGACCGAGCCTACTACGATCGACGAAAATCAACGTTCCAGAATCGCCGCCCATTCTGCAAATTTTCACACTCTGACAGCTGTTCGGCAGTATATAGACAGCCTCAGTTTTCACTTCTCACCCATGTAGAGTGATAACCAGGCAGATTCTTCCAAACCTACTGAGTTTACCTCCAAAGCTACAAAACAAAAACTAACGAGACAACTTAACATACTTAAGATCCTTCATGACGAAGACAACAAACATAAGCAAGCTTTGTATTTACGAGTCTACGACCGAGCCTTCTACGATCGACGAAAATCGACGTTCAGAATCGCCGCCCATCCTGCAAATTTTCACACTCTAACAGCTGTTCGGCAGTATATAGGCAGCCTCAGTTTTCACTCCTCATCCATGCAAGGTGATAACCAAGCAGATTCTTCTAAACCTACTGAGTTTACCTACAAAGCTACATAACAAAAACTAACGAGACAACTTAACATACTGAAGATCCTTCATGACGAAGACAACAAATATAAGCAAGCTTTGTATACACGAGTCTACGACCGAGCCTTCTACGATCGACGAAAATCGACGTTCAGAATCGCCGCCCATGCTGCAAATTTTCACACTCTGACAGCTGTTCGGCAGTATATAGACAGCCTCAGTTTTCACTTCTCACCCATGCAGAGTGATAACCAGGCAGATTCTTCAAACCTACTGAGTTTACCTCCAAAGCTACAAAACAAAAACTAACGAGACAACTTAACATACTGAAGATCCTTCATGACGAAGCCAACAAGTATAAACAAGCTTGGTATTTACGAGTCTACGACCGAGCCTACTACGGTCGACGAAAATCGACGTTCAGAATCGCCGCCAATGCTGCAAATTTTCACACTCTGACAGCTGTTCGGCAGTATATAGACAGCCTCAGTTTTCACTTCTCACCCATGCAGAGTGATAACCAGGCAGATTCTTCAAACCTACTGAGTTTACCTCCAAAGCTACAAAACAAAAACTAACGAGACAACTTAACATACTGAAGATCCTTCATGACGAAGCCAACAAGTATAAACAAGCTTGGTATTTACGAGTCTCCGACCGAGCCTACTACGATCGACGAAAATCGACGTTCAGAATCGCCGCCCATGCTGCAAATTTTCACTCTCTGACAGCTGTTCGGCAGTATATAGACAGCCTCAGTTTTCACTTCTCACCCATGTAGAGTGACAACCAAGCAGATTCTTCTAAACCTACTGAGTTTACCTCCAAAGCTACATAACAAAAACTAACGAGACAACTTAACATACTTAAGATCCTCCATGACGAAGACAACAAATATAAGCAAGCTTTGTATTTACGAGTCTACGACCGAGCCTTCTACGACCGACGAAAAACGACGGTCAGAATCGCCGCCCATCCTGCAAATTTTCACACTCTAACAGCTGTTCGGCAGTATATAGACAACCTCAGTTTTCACTTCTCACCCATGTAAGGTGATAACCAGGCAGATTCTTTCCAAACCTACTGAGTTTACCTCCAAAGCTACAAAACAAAAACTAACGAGACAACTTAACATACTTAAGATCCTTCATGACGAAGACAACAAACATAAGCAAGCTTTGTATTTACGAGTCTACGACCGAGCCTTCTACGATCGACGAAAATCGACGTTCAGAATCGCCGCCCATCCTGCAAATTTTCACACTCTAACAGCTGTTCGGCAGTATATAGACAGCCTCAGTTTTCACTTCTCACCCATGCAGAGTGATAACCAGGCAGATTCTTCAAACCTACTGAGTTTACCTCCAAAGCTACAAAACAAAAACTAACGAGACAACTTAACATACTGAAGATCCTTCGCATGACGAAGAAGCCAACAAGTATAAACAAGCTTGGTATTTACGAGTCTACGACCGAGCCTACTACGGTCGACGAAAATCGACGTTCAGAATCGCCGCCAATGCTGCAAATTTTCACACTCTGACAGCTGTTCGGCAGTATATAGACAGCCTCAGTTTTCACTTCTCACCCATGCAGAGTGATAACCAGGCAGATTCTTCAAACCTACTGAGTTTACCTCCAAAGCTACAAAACAAAAACTAACGAGACAACTTAACATACTGAAGATCCTTCATGACGAAGCCAACAAGTATAAACAAGCTTGGTATTTACGAGTCTACGACCGAGCCTACTACGATCGACGAAAATCGACGTTCAGAATCGCCGCCCATGCTGCAAATTTTCACACTCTGACAGCTGTTCGGCAGTATATAGACAGCCTCAGTTTTCACTTCTCACCCATGTAGAGTGATAACCAGGCAGATTCTTCCAAACCTACTGAGTTTACCTCCAAAGCTACAAAACAAAAACTAACGAGACAACTTAACATACTTAAGATCCTTCATGACGAAGACAACAAACATAAGCAAGCTTTGTATTTACGAGTCTACGACCGAGCCTTCTACGATCGACGAAAATCGACGTTCAGAATCGCCGCCCATGCTGCAAATTTTCACACTCTGACAGCTGTTCGGCAGTATATAGACAGCCTCAGTTTTCACTTCTCACCCATGTAGAGTGATAACCAGGCAGATTCTTCCAAACCTACTGAGTTTACCTCCAAAGCTACATAACAAAAACTAACGAGACAACTTAACATACTTAAGATCCTCCATGACGAAGACAACAAATATAAGCAAGCTTTGTATTTACGAGTCTACGACCGAGCCTTCTACGACCGACGAAAATCGACGTTCAGAATCGCCGCCCATCCAGCCAACTCTCACTCTCTAACAGCTGTTCGGCACTATGTATATAGGCAGCCTCAGTCTTCACTCCTCATCCATGCAAGGTGATAACCAAGCAGATTCTTCTAAACCTACTGAGTTTACCTCCAAAGCTACATAACAAAAACTAACGAGACAACTTAACATACTTAAGATCCTCCATGACGAAGACAACAAATATAAGCAAGCTTTGTATACACGAGTCTACGACCGAGCCTTCTACGATCGACGAGAATCGACGTTCAGAATCGCCGCCCATCCTGCAAATTTTCACACACTGACAGCTGTTCCGCACTAAGTATATAGACAGCCTCAGTCTTCACTTCTCACCCATGCGGAGTGATAACCAAGCAGATTCTTCTAAACCTACTGAGACGAAGCCGGCAAATGTATGCAAGCTTGAGATTTACGAGTCTATGACCGAGCCTACTACGATCGACTAAAATCGACGTTTAAAATCGCCACCCATCCTGCCTATTCTCACACTTTTACAGCTGTTCGGCAATATAGGCCTCATCCATGCAGGCCTAAAAAGAAATGGCGCAGTATATTGAGTGTGCATAGTGTTGAATGGGCGGGGCTGTGATGGGAGATTACCCCGCGCGAATCGAAGTCCTAGTCTCCCGTGAGGCCGCCAACTCCGCACGGCCAACCGCCTGGTCCGTGCGTCAGACTAACTTGAAAACGGAAACCATACAACAGCGCGGAGAATTTTTCAACCAAAATTTCTCATCAATATTATTTATATTTTGTAGTACAATTTCAATCCAACTTCATGTGTATTTCGATTAGGTCTAAATCTGCAAATGCTGAAATTTATGAATGGATAAAATTACAGGAATAAAATCTATCATGCTACTTTTAGATATGTATTTGGAAAACTCTTCCCGCTAGTACAAGCAAAGCCTGGACCGCCAGAAACACCAATATGGCTACCAAGAACAGCCCTCGGAGACCTCTAGAACAGGTCAAGAAATATTGTTCAAAAAAAAAGACGTAGGAAAGAATCTTTCACCCCAACTCGTGATACTGTAACAAGCCAGGACATCGACCGAACAAATGAAATCATCAAACACGGTCGAGGCGAACGATGGATTCAAAACAGAGCTTCAGGCAAACGATTTTGAGAGTTCGGCAAACTGTAATGGGCAAGAAAATCCCGAAAATGTCTGGCAGACGGCAATCGGCAAACGGCAATAGACCTCATCCCTTAGATTGACCAAAAAGTTATTCACATGTGCCACTCTTCTTTTTCTCCTTTTTTCCAGGACTTTTGTGAACATTCTAGTAATTCTAATTCAAGGAAGTAGCTCCATTCCAAGCCATCAAATGAACACAAACAAGACATATCTGAACTAAGGAAAATCAAAAAAACTCACCACTGCGGCTTCACGAGGAAGCGGCTTCGGCTTCTACAGGCACGGAAGCGGCACTATCGCGGAGTCGTAGCTGCAATGTCATGCAGCCCCTGCGATATAACCGCTGCAGTTCCACGGTAGTGCCGATGCGGCTCCGTGGTAGTGAAGCTGTGGCTCCGCTATTGTGCCGCTGCGTCCCTGCGATCGGTGGCTGCGCTCTGACAAAAATAGGGCTGACTGCGAGTAGCTCATATAAAATGAGTCATAATACAACTGGGTGGGCCCACGAACGAAAATGCACACTTGCGATGCTTACGTCCTCTATCTGATAGGGACAGAAGGTATCCTCGTTATTGCGACCTAGCAGATATGGGATGTATGTCAAATTTAGACTATTGAACCAGCAACAATCGTGTTCTACCACAAAGCACAGTGAATAGTTGTCGACGCGGGGTCACTGATGCATCGTCGTGGAGTTCATGCGGTTCCAACACGGAATTGCCGCAGTACTGTCGCGGCAATGTCTCTGCGTTGTCGACCCTCAAGACACTGCAACAGAATCTCCACGGCACAGTAATCATCACGGAGCTGCTGCGGTACTACCGTGGTTCTATAGCGGCAAAATGGAGGGTTTCGGCACTTTCCTGGCACTGCCGCGGCATGTTTTCTCAGAGTCCCAGCCCACGTGTGCCGCACAAATGCATCTGGGTCGCACAACTGCTTCCTGCTTCTTTTAGCTCCACTAGAGTTTGTCGAAACTCTGGAACAGAAACTAAAGCACCATTTTGAAATTACACTATCTACTGCACCACATCCGACACGGTAAATATCAATAATCAGTTTTGAATCCTGTAGGTCAAATGGCAGCTCACTGCTTCAATGAGTAGAGGGTGGGAGGGGGACTAAGAACCCGTGAAGCCTACGCTCACAGCCATGAAGCCACAGTAGATCCAGATAATGAAACACCGCTTTTCCTTCTATAGCATACCATAAACCCCGCGACGCAGTGTAATGTGTTACGTTGGCGGCAATCAAGGCAAAGCGCTCTTCATAGAGGCTCCCAGGAGGGCTTAGAGGTGGTTTACACTATGCGTATCTAGTGGCTCAAAACATGGCATGCGAGGGCGTAGTTTCAGCAATGTCTGGTCCCTTTACTGAAAATCGTCAAATAAAAAGCTCGCGTTTAGCTGCAGTTTACCGCGGACTTACCGCAAGTTAACTCGCGTTTTCAAACCCATTTACTACCACCCCAGATGAGTCAAAGCCCCGGATAACGGTTAAGCGAACAACGGGTACTCGGTTTACTCCTAGTGCCTACATGGTCGCGAGCATAGGCGGCGCCTGCTTTCAATGTTTTGCCGAGTTTTGCCGGAAAAATTACAAAAATTTCTGACAACTGACAAACGGCCAACGGCCATTGCCGCACATCCCTGATCCAAATGGATAGTATGAATCAATTCTATAAATCAACAATCCTCATAATTCATGAAGGGTTCTAGCGAATTCAGCCATTCTGAAAAAATAGAGTTCAAATTTCTCCATGTCTTGGTCCACTTGTAATATAATTCTAAAATTGATAACGATTATGAAGACAACAAATATAAGCATGAATTATAAGTGATACTTCCCCCTTTTCTCCAATAATTCGTAATCTATTAGATTATATACGTATGTACAAAAAAAAACCACTTTTCCACAACTTCATAACACCATGTACAACACCCGCGTTAAGTTTTGTAAAAACGGGGAGCAATTGCCAAGGTTGGCAAAAAAACTTCCGATGCTTGTAACTTTTTTGAACAAACAATTTTTTGGGTTTTAAAACGCTATCACATTAACGATCAAATTTCTATTTAAAGGCAGCATACACGCTGTAAACGTGGTTGAGATAACTACGTGAATCGAACCGTATGGCTTACAACGTAATCCTTCCGCATTTTGCAGTGTCAAAAACGACCCACAATGCCGCTATATGGGTAAGAAGTTGGCCCCGCCCTGTATTTTCACGCCCCCTGTATTTGCCATTTTCCTCCAACGCAGGGTTGTTGGGCCATCTTCGTCATCACTGACGTGTGTGGTTCACTTGTTAGCCAATCTACCAACATTACCGACAGTGAATATGACCAAGCAACCTTGCGTTGCAGGAAAGTTCAAATAGAGGGGGCGTGAAAATACAGGGCGGGGCCAACTTCTAACTCATGTAGCGGCATTGTGGGTCGTTTTTGACACTTCAAAATGCGCAGGCGTTGTAATCTGGGCCATACCATTTTGTTTCCGTAGTTATCTCAATCACGTTTACGAGCGTGTATGCTGCCATTAACAGTGTAGTTTTTGAACCAACATTCCCTGAAATCGCTTTGTTTTTGAATAATTTCGTTTTTGCGGTCGTGTTCCAGAAACTTCGCGCGCGGCAAGGTGCGGCGAAGCTTTGAATGTAATTGTTCAAGTAACATAGGAGCAATCTCCACGTTTTCTTCATGTATTGATGCAGGTGGGACGAGACCGAGATTTGTGCAAGTAAATTTCGGAAATTATTCATTAAACACGCTTGGGAACCTTTTGAAGAGTCTGACATTTTTGCACAAACCCCAAATTGTTGAATGAAGGAGTACGGAAACTTTACCTGCATGAATCTCAAGATTGTCTCACCTGCATCCTGGCTCTTTACCTGATTTCATTATCGATCGACAGCACAGCTGATTTTCTGGGTGATTTACGGGTTTTCTTTTTTTTAACGTTTGTTCCTGCTATATTTTTGTTTCTGACACTTGTAATATTACGAGTAGGGGCTTTTCTTAGTGTGCGAGAGGGTTTTGCCCATTTTGATCGATTCCGAAACAGATTTGAAAAAAGACACTTCGAAGCCTGAACAAACGGCTATAATTACTCTCACGCACAAAGAATAGCCCCTACTCGCAATATTTAAACAGTCCGAAACAAAATAATGCCAGAACAAACAACAAAGAATAAGAAAAACCGTAGCTCACCTAGAAAATCAGCTGTGCTGTCGATCGATAATGAAATCTGGCAGAGAGCCAGGTTCTCCACCGTAGTTTTAGTGTGTGAGTGCATCATGTCCTTCTAGCATTGCGGTGAACCGTATCCTATTTCACACGAATATGTTCTCTTTTGTTCCTTTCTTCCTTGTTTCTTGTTGGTATCAAAGTATTTCAAATTCGTTCTCACCCATTTGAATTCCCTGCTGATCAGAAATGTACCGTAGCAGCATCTTGAACGCTAAAGCATTTATATAATCAAAATTTAGTAAGTAATTAATCAAAATGTAATAGGAAAAATTAAAATTGACATAACTATGACAAGAAATATCGATGCATAGAAAACAATAATCAATTTCATGAAACTTCCGTCACCCACCACCTCTACGAATCAAATACAATCATTTAATACTCGCTTTACCACGCTTCAAGGAATAAAGAAAATTGACTTGATATATCTATATTCTCAACCACTACAATTCATATAATTTTTATGAGAAACATTAGTGAACATATTCAGAACCTCCTTTCCAATATGAACATGGGAAGCTGGTTATTCTTCTTTTGAAAAGCAGTCGCGCAGAGCAGCGTGACAGCAACAACTGCCGGGGCCGAAGAGCAGCGCTACCAACAGTGGACAAGAGGAGCAGTATGGTTTCCGTTTTCGTTCTAGTCTGACGCATGGACAAGGCGGCTGGCCGTGCGGGGTTGCCAGCCTCACTGGAGAATAGGGTTTCGATTCAAGCGGGATGATCTACCTTCGCAGCCCCGTCCTTTCATCAGACTAAAATGATTAAGCAAACTCTATGTTCATCCGCACTCTAACGTATAGATGCTACCTCTGTAGTCAACAACATCGCCGTTTCCATGGATCTCCTGCAAATGCAATCTTCAAGAATTGTACATTTTCTAATCATTTTAGTACTCTGTTCATCATCCAATAGGTTTTAAGATCCCGGAGGACCGGGACTTTCAGAACCAGGGCGATGTCGCGTGAGCTAAAAACCAAAAGGTGATCCAGCTTTACTGATCGCCTGGGAACGTCAGGATGATGCAACCTTTGCAGCGTTGCGCTCCTGTATAAAAGGAGGGTTCGCCCACAGCACTCTCTCATGGCTCTGCGCCTATCGTCATCCTGACCCCTCGCAACGTCTCTCTGCCTGGCATAAGAGAGGTAAAGATGGTCCCCGTTTTCGATTAGGTCTGACACATGAACCAGGCGGCTGTCCGTGTGGGGTTGGCGGCCTCACTGGGGAATGAAGTTTTGATTCGCGCGGGGTGATCGACCGTCGCAGCCTCGTCCATTCATCAGACTAAAATTATTACGCGAACTCTACCTTGTCTTATTATAGCATGTATCCCTAATCTTATTCCTTCATTTATTTTCTAATTTTCATGATTAACCAAATGATATTTGTAAATATACATCGTAATAAATTATTGTAAGCATAAACGATACTTTTGAAAGGATAAGGGATGATCAGATTATCAACATGACAAGTGTCACATAATGTTTTTCTTAAGAAAAAATAATATCCTGGTGTAGGGTAAAAGAGTGATATCCTACACGTATCCCTCGCGTCTGCTAGTTAATAGTTAATATCCGAACTTAGGGACCGCCTTGGATGCTATTGTACAAAGGCAGTTGTTTTTCCATCTAATCACACTTCCTTCGTTTCCCAGTAAAAATGCCAGTCGTAAACAAAAACGAAGGTATCGTGTCACACAATGTGCCGCCGAACACCCACTAATTCGTCTTCCTCCGATGAGGCATTGCGTATCGTGCCAAGGTACACCCTTCAGGATTCAGTCATTGAAAATTTATTCAAGTAAAAAATCTTCCTAAAAATTAGGAACTGATTGGGAGGAAACCTGACTGGAAACTACAAGAGGTGGAAAAATCTACTTAGTGTAACCTTCTACTCTTAGACGGACAAAGTGCTCACATGCTTGAGCTGAGGGACGTTCCACATGTATGGTTTTCGTTTTCTTTCTAGTTCGAGCTCATGCACCAGGCGGCTGGCCGTGTGGGGTGTGGCGAAGCCTCGGCTGGAGAATTTATGCATTTCGATTAGCGTGGGGTGATCTCACCTTCACGCGGCCCCGTCCACTTTCTCAGACTAAAATGATTGCGCGCACTCTACTTGCAGTTGACTGAATAGATCTAAGAATTCCGGGTTCAAGATACTCAAAGTGGATTTTCCGTTTAGTTTCCGGGATGCAAACTGTTCGGTTTTAGATGGAAACAACCATACACAGTCTGAGCATATATTCTCGCTCAAGCCACGCAACTGGCGGTGGCCATGTACCGGGAGCGGGCCCAGAGGGACCTCTTTGATCTAAACACAGAACCCCGGGCGATTGCTTGGCGCCGATATCTACTGGAGCGTACGAAGTTGAGCCGCAGAGTGAATATTCTCGCACCAATCCACGCATAACTGGCCGAGCCAGTTACCGGGGCGCGGGCCTATCTAAGCCTCTTTGGATCTTAATACACGAACCCCCAGGCGATTGTTTGGGCCGATCCGCTCTGAGAAACGAAAGTTAAGAATCACGCGAACAGCTGGTCTCATGAACCCAGACAGTTTTTGATGACATTACAAAACCATAGTAAAGAAAAATATGTGGGGAATTAAGTCGAAAAAAAAGACAAAAACCCAAGAACACCCAGGAACATCCATAATCTTTGCTGTTGATAAAAAAAACGGCTTTTGATCCCATGTATACGCCAAAAAAGCTCATTCAAACAGGAATCCTAAATCATACGATCCACACACAAAAAAATTGAATCAAAAATCAGATCAAAGGCATCAAATTTGACGATCCTGGCAAAAACACCGCATAGTAGTTTTAGCACGCATCTTGATTGATTCCATCCTGATAAGGTAATTCTGGAAACCACTTTGCCCATCGATATCTGAACGCTTCTGTGCCTAAATTGTTCCATGGGGTTAAAATTCTGAAAAGAAAAGAATTGCACTACAAGCAGTAAGTTTTAGAGGAGCAGGTAGGGCGCATTCCCTGAAGGGTGACCTCGGGTACGAGCTAGCTGAAGGCGAGGTTTCAAATAGGTCCCAGAGTGTCTCAAGGCATCAGGATTCAGGTGTTGTGAGTTTGTGCACACATTAAAGTTAGAGTCTGCTATTTTTCTTACGATCGAGAAGCGACAGAGCCCTAGGCCTACTCAGTCTTTGCTCATATTCAAGTCGAAATATTCCTTTTCTTGCACAAAACATCTATAGGTGAAGGATCTCTGAACGTTCTCAATTTCCTTGATCAGGGCGGCTTTGTACACGGCGACCATATAGGTGAGCAGTATTCAAGCTAACGTCAGCCTTCACAACGTCAAGCCACAAAAAGCTTGAAAAGAATGATAGAGGCTCCGGGTTCTGAAAGGCCTTCAAAATAAAAGTTAGACCTGGCCTTGGCTTTACTTCGCTATGTCGGCTATGTAAACCATCATAACTAAACGCGTTGGTGTAACTTATGCCTGAGAGTGGGACACTCTCTGCTCGACTCAAAGCCGTCGCTCCCCGGGGAGAATACCACTTCGGGGTGGCTTCTACTGAAAGTCATAATAACTGTCTTCTCTGAGCCGATATCTCCAGCTCCCACGTGGCTTGACCAACACCGCCAGCTCGTCGATCGCGCTCTCGGCAAACCGTTGCACTGTCATTGATAGTATATATTTTAGCATCATCTGCATACGCCATGGACGGTGAGTCCCTGAGGGCAAAAGCTTTTGGAAGGTCGTTTATAAAGATGAGAAACATTAGGGGACCAATGCAGGTTTCCTGAGGGGACTCCACTTGCCAGGGTGGGGTAGTATCGTGATTGTGCACTATTTATGATTACAGATTGAAAAACGGATTTGTTAGAAAACACTGGAGGAACCGATGCTGCAAACATCCACACATATCCGTATCCTTGGAGTTTCAATAACAGCAACGGTATTGAGATTGAGTCGAAGGCTTTGCGGGTAATCAACGTAGCAAACAGACACATAGTTACCGCGATCCACTTCTTTATGCCAGAGAGGGACCGTAGGAGAGCAGCGCGATGACGTGGTAGATTTGCGGCCAAGGAACCCGTGCTTGGAGGCGCTTAAGGAGATTATTGTCACTACAGGTATTCTGTAATCCTTACTACATATCATACGCTCCATAACACTTGCTTGTAGCGCAGGTAAGACAGATGGGTCTATAATTTGTCACTTTACTCTGGAGACCTTTCTTATGAATCGGACGAACTAAGCCGAGCTGGTCTTCCATAAAGCTGGGTATTTCACCATGCAAGCATGAAGCGGCGGAACAGCTTGGCGATAACGGAGCAACCAAGCCAAGGGAAGCGTTCTTCAAGAAAATGTGTACGGAATTTGATCCAGGGGAAGTCGAAGTCCTGTTCGGCGTTTCTTTAGTGTGCCGGTATAGCAACTCGTCTGGTAAGTCAACCCAATCCAGGATCTCATCAGTTTTGCGCAGGAAATGAAGGCTATGTGACTCTGATGGCATTTTTTATAAACGCTTTCAAAGAAATCGGCAGACAAATTCGTACTTTAAGACTATCGTCTGTAATTACTATCCGCGCTCACTCAATTGGCCATACCAGGAATATCGGTTGAAATTTTCAATTTTTTGTTGCAAAATTTGAATCATTTTCCTATTATTTCCAGACTTAGCAATCGCCTCCTCTTCGCTTACGCTGCCAATTTCGCTAATTCTCGTTTGGAGCTTTCAGAGCGTATTTTCGGTATCTGTGTGACCAAACGTACCTATGCATATTTGTGTAGCAATGGTTAATCCTCGAGCTCTGAGCAGCTTGAGCTTACGCATGAAACATCTCGTGCGGAGGTGCTGGTTTTGCAAAGGCGGAACATGCATTCGTCTATGAGATCATAGCAGATCGATAGAAATCTGGCATAACATGAGTCAACTTCAATTCGGAGGGATCAAGCAGGCTCGTCCAATCAATCGTTGGCATAATTTACGATTTATGTTTTCGTAGTCTCACTTTGGTGAAATTACTGGGAATAATGTTTTCAATACTGTGTTTAGGAACACCATGTCCGGTAATATCAAAATTCAATCATGTTGTGATCAGACGTGCTGAATGGTGGCAGTGTCGTAAGGCTAGAGACTACATGTGGGGTAGACGCTAGGAAGACTAAGTCAAGAATGTTCAGGCTATCTCAGACAGACAGCCCACTTCCCGCGGTCCCATTAGCCGACGTCCCGCAACCCTTCCGGCGGGAGGCTTGTAGATCGGCTGCGGACAGTCTTCAGCGCTGGATCGTCAACTGCCCGCGCACACTTCTCGGTCGTTCTCTTTACCGTTTTGCGAACCTTCTATCAGCATTATGGCCAATTAAATCACATTCTGCGCACAATTTCAAATCAGCAGTCTGCGGACATTTTTCGAACTATTTGTCATCACTCTGCGGCCAATCACACGATCAACACTCAGACCTCCTGCAGGACCTCACATCTGCAGCTCTCACCACATTGAAAAGCGATTCTGCAGTTGAACAAAGCGATTAGCGGACCTTTTGCGTCACTTTCATAGACATTTCGTAACCCTTCCATGGGCATTTTTAGGTAATGAAACAACACTGGCTTATTATTTCGTTGTCGCTTTACCTGCATTTCCAGGCAATTACAATTACCTGCGTCCGTACTTTGCGTGAAAGCGTTTTCTCTCGATTTTCCGTCATTTCCTCATAATTCCGTCAAATTTGCATTTCCAGGGATGAAAAGGATATTTCTAGAATCGCTCCACCCAGAAGGTATTGAAATTTTGTTCATAGCTTTGAGTATTCGTCAACTATAGGTAGACTCTGTTTCATTCCAGATGAACTCATGTTTTCGGTTATCACAGCGCGGAGGGATGGCTTTTTCGTCGAAACCTCCTTGGTCAATAGTTATATTTTCACTGAGGGCCCACTGCTCCGTTGCTGGTGATAATCGAAATCAACAGGGATGTACCAAAGTTTAAGTGTTGTTCCTCTCGCAAACGCGTTTTGACTCGTTAGTATGCTCCAGCCGGCCTTTTCATTCCGAAGAGTGAAAACGTGTTCCGGAAAAGTAAACATATCTATAATTAACGTATAGTTAAAGCTGTCAACAAAATTTTGACACCATCTTGTTGGATCTTGATGGGATTATTCTAGCAATATCTTTGCACGCCGGAAAACATAAATAAGGATGGAGGTATGAGTGAAAGACGGAAAATCTCAAGAAAACGCTTTTTAGCTCTTCTGCCAAGTTGGAGGGTGGATGTTGTAGGTATTGTTTTTGCCCACCATCTAATGACTACCGAGTTTTCGTGGCTGTGTTTATTTGTATTTCATTAGTCTTAATGCATGAGCAGAGCAAAAGTTGCCTATCTCGGTTTTTTCTTTTCGCGAACCACCGAAATTTGGATTACGTTTCGCAACAGAATGTAGTGATGTAATTTTTTTGCGCCGAAACCCTACTGCCTAGCTAATACTCTTCTAAGTCACTGTCTCAGCTTTTCATTACTCGTCGACACTGAACAATATTTGGAAAAATACTTGTAATGCAGTAACCATCAAAAGAAATCTAATTTATCATAAACACATAACGGCGCTCAACAGAATACATCAAAATGAACCATACCTAACGCAAACAGAGCGTCTGCTACACCACGCAAAGAGCGAATACAAATGTAGTTACAAACAGGGAGATTTCTTTCAAAGCTGACTGTAAAAACAACACTCAATGTCCACAGGCTGCTGCAACTTTCAAGAATGCTTTCGGTAGGGTTTGCACAAAGCACTCCTGAAATGTTGTTCTATAAGTTAAACACAAACATGTCTCAGGTTCAGCATGATTCTATTTTTGCAAAAAAACATCCAGATAGAGAATTTTCTGGGTAGGGAATGAAAACATGTTTTAGATGACTCTAAAAACGTTCTTCGTTAGTTACTATACCTGTTCATAACCAAAACACATTGAATTTGAATCTTTATGTAAAAGCCAAAATCCAACGAGAAAATACCATTTTGAATCAGTCGGTTTCAGACTGACCATGAATGGTTAATCCTGACTCATTTAAAACATGAGTCACAGAGCACACCTCAAAATCCGCATAACCCAAAATTTAATTATCCAACAATGACTTGGATCCTGCGTATATGTAGGTGAACATCAAATCTAAGAATTTACCTCTTTGTCAGCTCTATTGTTCTTTGACTGCATTATGGAGAAATGCCCAATGAAAAAACCAAATTTAAAAAAAGCAAGAAAAAGAATTTCTTCACATTTCTGTATAATAAGGTGAGGCAGAAGCCAAAACACAACGAAAGAACGTATCAATGAAGCATTAAATATGCGTTTTCCCCATCAGAGAGATTTAAAAACCCCAAATAAGTGAACCTAAATCTACTAAATAATTAAATCAGGTGCTACATTGGAAATTTTACATAAAGGCAGAACCGGAGAAAATGAAGATCGCAAAGAAGGGAGCAAGAACTCAACGCAAAAAAGCTCCATGCAGGGCAGTGACGACAAGAAATGTGCGCCGTCGCCGACATG
>JAPDOI010001348.1:0-100000 GCA_029168955.1 Aplectana chamaeleonis
CCCTAGGGAACATTAGTGGCAGCAGTATAATAGTGGCTAGAATAGAATATCCGGCAGGTAATGAGAAATAATCCGGAATTGGTGGAGATTAAAAATCGTAGGGATTGATATTGAATCTTGGCGTAAATCCAAAGCCAACAACGCATACGTTGGCCACTGGGTGAGCGGTTTAGCAGTGGTGCACAACACATCATGGATTTGCTAGCTGCCTATCAGCCACCTTCAACTGGTACCGCAGAACCACTAATCAACCCAGCGTGGCGTAGTCTGGTAAATTGACAAATCGGTGACATTGCCCTGAGCTGGTAGGTTAAGGTATTTGACCGTGGGTTGCACATTGATGGGTCCAGACCCTGATCGATAATTACAATTTTAGCAGCTGTTCCAACTTAAGAATTTGGATTATCAATCTTACCTCATAAGAAACACGGTTGAGAAAGCGTTCACCTCTCGTGAGGACGCGCAGAACACACGATCTAATAGCTAGCGCCCTCTCATGTCTGCTTCTGTGCGCTCATGTGCGCCCTAGCTGACACTCGCGGTTTCTCTCTGTTCAGTGTGCATTTATGAAATCAGTCCTCACCTGGTGGCTGGCAAGGGTAGTGGTTTGTTCTTCGTATGAGCTGCCGCTTTGTTTCTCCTTTCTTCCTTCAACAGAGGAAAAGAGGCTGGATCCATTTCTGGAAAAATGACTGAATGTGGACAAAAGCTAACAAGCGTGTTGCGAGCGAGAGCAGCTAGATACAGCGCTGTTTCTCGTGACAAGTTAAGGCTGCCTGACAAGGCTTGTTGACTGAATACGATAAAAGAAGAGGCTCGGACCAGCCCATATGTACGCTTTACTATAATACAACCTTGTGCTGTAACTCAACGTTGCATCATGGTACATGATTATTTTCAGCCAAAGAGGCAAAATTCATCAAATCCACCGACATTGAAGCCGAGATAATGAGGAATGGACCAGTTCAGGCTGTGTTTGAAATGTTCGAGGATTTTCAACACTACACTTCGGGAATCTATGTGGTGTGTTGACCTGCTGCCATACGCACAGGCTCTTATACAACTTTTTAGCTATTCTGACTCATACAGCACTTTTTATCACCAGTTTTTGGGTTACCGTTTACGAACTGGCTAGAGAAAAAGATGGTAAGAAAAATAGTATTTTTGCTTCGAGCCCTTTCTTCCAAAAATAGGGTCGATTTCAGCTGCTGGTAGAGAAAGTTTGAATCCTTGCAAAAAACTATAAAAGTTTTTTTTTTTCGAAAATCAGTGTTGCACTCAAATCGCTTCAGCATACGGCTGGAAAATCTCTTGGTGGTCACGTGGTGAAAGTCATTGGGTGGGGAGTCGAGAATGGCATAAAGTACTGGACGATGGTCAACTCGTGGAACACAGATTGGGGAGAGAACGGCGGGTTTTCTTATGCCATTCTCTTATCAATTTAATTCAGAAAACTACATTTTTAGGCTTCTTCCGCATGGCCCGAGGGGTAAATCATTGTGGTGTGGAGGATTATGTCGTTGCCGGCAAAATGGCTGTGTAGACCAGTCCTCTATTATTGTTTGAACTCATGAACAACACCTTAAAAACTTGGTATTTTTCTCGTCTTGGGTAGAATGGTCCAATAAATAATCGAAGCTGTCTATCAACGATATAATAATGGGAATGTTTAGGGATGATGCAACACAGACATTTTTGCGTCATTCCCAAACAGCGTAATTCAAATTAGACTGCTGAGGCGGTGGTCGCGATCAAATATGCTTGTCGTCTTTTTCTCTAAACCCTTTTCTGGGTCTTGAGTAGTAGGACCTATAAGAAAATCAGAAAGCCATTGTTTTTGGGCAAAATTCGAAGCCTGAACTTTCTTGTCTTTTGACGGTGGACGAGCTCACTCCATATCGTAGCGTCAGATGACCTCTTATATCAAAGAACATAAGCTGGCTTGAAATTGAATTTCAGTAATGCAGCTTCGGATTTATGTACACATCTAGTCAAAAACATTGACTGAAGTCTTGCTTTCATTGTTCAACTGTTTTATTAGGTAAATTTGCATTTATTTCGTCTCTGAATGTCGATGATTTTTGACTGCTCAGCATGAGACTGCGATCTAATTCGTCATCGCTGTGCACGTGTGCACGAACGCTGGCTGCTTTGGGCCTTGACTCTAATTCCTAGCCGTTTTTCACCGCTCTTCTGCTTGCTCAGTTTTCAGCTGTTTTTTATCTAAGCTGATTTTGTAGTTTTTCTACAACGTTTTCATCGTGACCACTGCCTTTAACATTTTGACGAAAGATCCATTTTCTCAATCACTGTCTCGAGGACCGAAACTATGCCCTTGCAGAAAAATATGCAAATTTTCATGTACATGAGTGAATATGATGGAACATTATCTAAGAATAGGTACAAAAGAACAGAGAGCGCAGGTCATGAATCCAATCAATGCAGTAAGTGCAACAAGTTTTATGCTGTTCAGACTGTGACATTTTCGAATGGATTCTCTCATCTGATGATTGTGCTAGCAAGCCGAGAAGAGGCAGAAATTACTGTCCCCAAGTCATTAGAAAATGGAAGGCCTGGTAGTTGTACGGATGCGCTATCTGGCGTAAAGCTTACCTTGATACATCACCAGCTCAGAGCTGGTCATTTCTAAGGTATACTGACACAGTGGGGCACCCACAGAAGCTCAACACAGAAGCTTACAGAACGCATCATGGAGAGGTGCACCTAAAAACCGTCAATAGGCACCTGCTATTGAACTCGCAAAGACAGGAACAAGAACGGCTCCTTCCTCCAGATCATGTGAGAGGATGAGAGGCCATCGTGGGCGCCCGCGTACATGATTCTTCTGATGGATACATGATATGTGAAGCCAAAAATGTGATGGTTTATGACCGAAACTTGAACAGGTTCAAGGATGTGCATTTTCACCAATCGTACTTTTTGTTAAAGGCAGTGCTCACGATGAAAAAAGTGTTTGAAATTCCACTAGGAATGGGTAGTGGAAGGGCACACTGTAACGCTAACGTTGAAAGAACGCATAGAAACGAGCCAATAAGAGCCCCAGAAGAGCCCGAAGTTGCAACTTTGAGCACAAGGCAAACCCCGAAAGCGCATTGCCCGCCCACCGACGTGAGCGAATGAAAGCTTCAAATCGTAAGATGAGCCATGGTTTCCGATTATTGGCCCCGTTCTTCTCTTCATCCTCAATTTCTCTCTTCACTCAGGTCAGCTCGCATACATCGGCTGCAAAAGACGGAAGTTACAAGCCTCGGGAAACTCGTCCACCATGCTTCTCTAGCTCCCAGTTTTTGAGGGGACCATAACACCGTTCCCAGAAGGTCATTGGACGATTTCAGAGACATCGTTGGAGATCCAGCAAGGATCCGTTTTTCAAGATAGGCTAGAAAACAGAAAAACGATTTTCATCGTGGACACTGCCTTTACAAATGCATTCCAATCCTCTCTGCACACACTATGAATGCCTTAGCAGCTGACCTTCCTGAAAACTAAAAGAATATTTTCGTTTCGTCTGACAAACTTCGAGATGGACGGCTTGGGGACATCCGCTCCGGAGAACGCAAGTGAACCTGCGCGGAGACCGGTCGTTAACTCCTCGGCAAACGACCAACAATCATCTAGCGCTTCTACTTGCCTTTGGTGTTCGCCTTCTCCGTACCATTTTGTGCTCGATCTTGTATCAGCGGAAGAACTTTCAATTATGCGCTGATGTCAGTCAATGAGCAGCTCGATTTCTGCACCTTCTTATCTACTGGGTGTCCAGCATCAAAATCAACCATTTTTACATTACCTTGTTTTTTGGTAAATGAGAACCACACCATATAAAATAATGGCAAACAAAAGCACGATATGCCCACAAAGAGGCAGATGACACATATTGCGGATATCGCCGGAAATCTTGGCTATCCCCTTGATGACTTTATAGTTCTAAATTCAGGATAAAAAAAAATTCTGAAAATTTCCTAGTCTGAAAATGTAGTTTTAAATTAAGGATAAAATAAAAAATTCTGAAAATTTCCTAGTCTGAAAACTTAAGGATGAGCTATCATAATGCCTGAGTACATGGAAGAAGAGGACCTCGTTATTGTAGTGAGCTCATCTCGTAGCGAAGTCTGACTTCCAATATCTTTACAGAATAGGGTTCATTTTTAGTTTTGATGCACACTGCGTAGGCCATTCAAAAGGCAATTAATTGCTCCACAAGGTAGCGTCAATGTTTTCTTGGGAATCATAATTTCAATCAGATTTATCAGATCGATAGAGTGGAGGGTCAGAGTGCTTTAACTTCATTTTAATTGGATTGAAAACCAATGAAAACAAATTTGGTCTAAAATTCCAAATAAGTTATCTTGTAAGAAAGCAAAATCAAGAGCCTTCGAATGATCTATAATAAGTCACTTTGAAACTTCTGAAATTCATTCGCCAGCGAAGAAGGAACTTGTAGTCTGATCCAAATACTTTTTCATCACCTGGCAGAGAATTTTTTGGCTGAATGACCCCGATAAGTTGGTGAAGAGTTGGAAGCAGGGGTGGTAGTAAATGGGGTGTTAAACGCACACAAACCACCACCTCCTGGTGGCTACGAACCGCGACATAGGAATCCCACGGTTTTGTTGCTGGTTTAACAAAAGCTGGGCTCTGATATATATATATATATATATATATATATATATATATATATATATATATATATATATATATATATATATATATATATATATATATATATATATATATATATATATATATATATATATATATATATATATATATATATATATATATATATATAATGTGTGACCTTCGTCCGCATTAGTATTTTCTACACTTGGACACAGAACGACGTTTTACAGTTGCAAAGACGAGGGTTCTGAAAAGATTATACAAGTAATGCTATTTATTTTATTTATTAGGAAGAGCATTCAAAAGAACTTCGTATTATTTCGCTTGTTCGAAACACGATCAGAACACAATTTTAAATTTTCCTTTGGGAATCCTGATTCTCGTAATTTTTATGAGCTCCGTGAGTTTTCAGGACCACTCTCGAAAAGACATGTTAGGTTAATCATTAAACTCAATTAATCAAATGCGTGTGATCTGACAAAAGTTTGCATTTGTAGTAACTTTGTTAGCGTTTCTTAATTTTTTTTTCAAACAAAAGTTTTTTTTTGAGAAGCGAAAAATTTCTCCAAAGGAAATTTCGAGCGAACGAAAATTTGAAAATTTCTGGATGAATTATTTACAAGGTGTTCTTGGGAAGGTAACGCTAGGTGCGAAAAAGAAATTCCGAAACTCGTCGAGTAATACATAAATTCAAAGAATGTCTTGCATTCAACTGAAATGGATAGTTAAAAACTTATAAAAAATTATGATAAACTAGATAGTCTATTTTCGTTCTTGAAAAAGAATTCAAGTGTTTTTTTTGGAAGCGTGCAACTAAAGTGTGGCGTCCGAGATTGGGGTAATGGTGTGGTTTCGGTCATTAATGCAGTTGAATTTGTGAAGTGTTTGCCGTCTTCTCAAATTGAAACTAATCCCCCGCCCGCAGTTAGTGCTGAAAATATATAGAAACACTGTTACACACTCATATGCGCATCATGCAAGGAAAAGATTTTGTACACATATTTCAAGGTAAGTATTTGAAACACTTCGAGTGGCTCTACCAATGCACCAAAGCAAGTGCGTCGCGGACCCCCCCCAAAAAAAAATAAGAGGCCACGATGGCACTGATCTGGCAATGAAAGAGGAGTATTCGAGTCTCCCTTGAAACACCTTTCAGTTTCAAAGATAGGCTGACGTCCTGAATCAAAATGGCTAACAGTGCTATCGAACTTTCTTAACGCTTTGCATTGATTAAACTCGTACTTGCCCTCAGTATAGATGGTCAAAACTGTTTCTACTGTATCTTGCTAACCGCATTTAAAAACTACTCGGGAGGAGTTTTTCGTTAACCGCCAGTTCCTCTCGCATTTCAGCACTACTTCCGTGCTGTCTGCGAGCGTATGTTAGACGCGAACTTACCGCGGGTATTCCACATGTCGAAATTTTAGAGAAAAAACAGACCTGAAAGCGTTTTGAAATCGCTATTTTTTCGTAACAAAGGTTACAATTGTCGCTTTTTTGCAGCGTTTTCATTGAAAGTGTGCCAAATGCCTACCACTGAGAAATGTTAGGGTGAAACTAGAGCGAATTCTCTCCCAACCATTAGGAGGCCTGCTCAGATTCTGCTATGGTTAAACTCGCGTTTAACGCGAACTTAAAGGCAAGGTCCGGTCAGATTTTGACACCACCAAAATTCGGGTTAGATAGATTGGGCTGGTCTAGCCAAACTCTAAGTCCGTATTTCTGGAGAAAATAGCCTGAAAGTCAGGGATTACGGTATTCACAGCATGATGATCATTGCTGGAATGACCGATAAGTACGCTGCACTTTTGAAGAATACGTGGACAACCGCTAAAATATGGACGATGGCCACACTTTTCTGACTTCTGTGGATCATCGGCTAACGGAAGTGGCTCGAATAACTTGAAGAAGACCGGTTTTAACGCAGTTTTCGCATGTTCCTTCGGACTACCTGTACCATGAGCACAGATTCAGCGGAAAATCTCAGAATCGAAATTCTGCCCGGACCTTGCCTTTAACGCCTGTTAATTCGCGTTTAACACCCCCAATTACTACCACCCCAGAACTTTCTGAAAGGGACTGAATGAGGGATCGCCGCGACTTATCCGGAAAAGGTGGAATAGAGTGGTTACCTACGAGAGATGGATCAATTGCGAAAGACATATTTGCCATAAACAATTTGAGTAGCTTTCTTGAGCCTAAGCGGTTTGTTCCTTGCGTCCTTGTGGCCTCTTTCGAAAGACGCGCTTACCATACACGTCCCCGCGAATGTTCTCAGACATTCAAGCGCATCTCGCCTTGGAGGGCGTGGTCTATTTTGCTCGTTTTTCCCTCGGCGCGACATTGTTCCTACAAACGCGCCGACCGGGGCTGGATGGATATGTAGAGCGACTCTAGTGTCTTTGACGTGTATTTGTCGCGTACGGGTTGGGCCTCGGCGCGTTAGACGCCCTACATCGCAGTCACAGGTTCTCACAGGGCCAAATCGATTTTCCATGGATCGGCGTAACGTCATTCATTCATATGTTAATTTGTTCAGTTGGTCAGTTGTTCATTGTTAATTTGTTCATTGTTGTTTGTTCATTTGTGTTGCCACCTGTTTGGTTGTTCTTGCAGCAGGGTGTGGGGGGGGGTCGTTGACCATCGTACTTGACCATTTCATTTCAATTTTCATTTTATCTTATTTTACTTTCTACTATTTCGGAACGGAAGGAAAACCTCGGATTGATGTTCAAATAGCGCGGCGGCGCAGAAAAATGGGCGTGGCCAGGGGCGATGACCAAGCCCCCCCCCTGCTGCAATAGCGCCCGTGTTTGTATATCTGTTACTATACAGTGTTTATCCGCTACTATTTATACATGTAGGTTTTGTCGTCTCTTCAGCGTCGAGCTGGGCGTTGCGTAATTTTTCGAAATCGGAGCGAACCCCCCACCGTCAAATTTTTCCAAAATCCAACTTTTTGGAACCACCCCCCCCCCCGAGGCACGATTTATTAATGAAATCGTAATATACGGTTTTTGGGTATTCGGGTCGTTCAGAAAACCAGAGTAATTTAAATAGACTGTGCTTCTCTGGGCCGAAATCCGGTTCGCAATTGCGGCTCGACACGCTTTGCGGCCGCGCGCGCTCTAGTCAGTCAAGTTTCCAGGGCCAAAGCCGACTCGATGTGGCTTTTTTATACAATTTTCTCTAATTTTCTCTTGGTTTCCAGTTTTCAAAACCCACCTAGAGTGAACAGATCGGCGGCTGCGGCGCTGGAAACTCTTCCGACTCGGGGGCGTGGGGCCGCAAAGCGTGTCGAGACGCAATTGCGGACCGGAATTGGGCCCAGAGAAGCGCAGTTTGCGATCACTTCACCATGTCCCAAACGATATGGCAAGCGAAGAGTCCAAAGAACCAGGGTTCCCTCTGCGTCTAGTTCCTTCTGCGACATTTTTGGATTACGGTAAGACGTCGTGTACGCAAATACGTAGCTTGTCTTACCGTGAATAAAAACATGACTTCGTGCCCTCGCTATTATACATAGCGAGGGCACGAAGTCATGTTTTCGATTTACGGGAAAACAAGCTCTTGAAACACTTTCCCTGCCACGTAAAGAAGACTATCTGTGAGTATCACGAGCATTTCGAGGAAAAAGATCGCAAAAGAGTAATGAAGTATCCCTTAGTTCAGAGCCAAATTCACTCTGTTCTCTCACGCGCTTGTGCGGAGCGGGGGTAGAGACAGCGAGAAAGTGTTAGAAAAGGAGACGCAGCATTCGCGCACAGACGCACGCGATGGTCGGAAAAAAATTTCACTTCGAAACAGAGGATACGTAAAAAATTAGAACGTGAAATACCGCCGAATCCTGTTCTTGAATTACGGTAAGACATGGTACGTATTTGCGTACGCGACGTCTTACCGTAATCCAAATATGTCAGAGACGCAGAGGGAGCGCTGCTTTTTTGGACTCTTTGCTTGCCATCTCTTTTGGGACAGGGTATAAAACTGTCAAGCGCCGACATTTAGTCAGTACTGGTGCTCATCTAAAACTTGAGCAATGTTGCGATCTTTCCCTTTGGTGACCGAAGATATCGAGAATTTTCAGATATTTTTACCAACTTTTCAATTTTGGTCCGAAATTTTCGCAATCTCTCTATAGCCTTCATTTACGGGTCAGAATTTCTGCGACCTGCAACGTCGCGAAATTTCGCAATCCCGCTAGACCCTGCGTCCCTTTTACTGGGCCAGTAACGTTGGAGCGATTTGTTGAATTTTTGGCTTTTTTTCAGTTTTGAAAACAGCTTAGAATCTTTTTTTCTTTAAAGCAGTATGAATGAGGTTATTGCAGGTCATGCACGTGGTGCCGCCGAAAGCCTGCGATGATATAATGCAAGCGGGACGGTTGCAGAATTTCGATGGAGGTCTGAATGCGCAAGGAGAACTGCTGCACCAGGTGGGTTGGTATGAACTGTGATTTGTGAATGTTTTTGTTGGTTTTTCATTTAATATCTAGTTATTTTAGTGTACGTTGCCGATTTCAGACACTCAGTGTGCAACGTCACAGAAACCAAGGATCTCCGATTTCTCCTGTTCGAGCAATCCGTGATTATTGCTCATCATATACCGCCGATGGGGTTTGGAAATGCCATCTATATATTCAAAAATCGGATTATGGTAGGTGTACCTCCATAAAAAGGCCGTAATTCAAATCATTCGAGGCGCGAGCGGCTGGCGCGATGCTTCAGCCCCCACTCTCTCACTGTCTCCAACCTCCGCTCCGCACCAGCACGCGTAGGAACCATGTGAGTTTCGCCGTTTTAGAGTCTGTATGATGGAATTTTATATGTTATAGAGCAGTATCGACTTTTGATAGATTTTTTGCTCTTTTGGTGTTTTTAGAGAATGTTTACTGTTGTTCTCGGGGCCAAATTCCGGTTCGCATTTGCGGACTACGGCTGCTTCATCATGCGACACGTGATAATCGTGCTGGGACCACTTGGCGTCGGCACGATTCGTCTTTTTCCCAACACGGTTTTTACGTGTCGCGTGATGCAGCACCCGTAGTCGCAATTGCGGACCGGAATTTGCCTCCAAAAATGACAGTAATTGCGGGTCCCGTTTTTATTGCTAGATCAAGGTGAATTGGAAAAAGCTCACTACTCCGCGCTCTCTGAATGTTATGTGGAATATACATACATTGATATCGAATGATTTCGAATTGTCCCGTAAAGACTTTTTTACCACTAGTAAGAGGTTAGCTTCTCATTCAAGTCAGGGTAGCATTTTTTTTTGCATTCACGAATTCATTCCTATGTCTTATTCGGAAAAACAGTCGACTATTTTTTTTGAATAAGTCATAAGTGTGAATTCGTGAATCTAAAAATTTCTACCCTGTCTTGACTCATCAGAATTTAACCTCTTACATGTTGTCAGGAAACCAATGTCAGCTCGGATCATTCTGTCACTCGAGCGAAAAAACTCATTTACAGGATAATTCGAAATCATTCGATGTCAGTAGATAGTGTGGAAGTTGTTTTTTTTTGTTAGGGAATATTTTGTTTGGAATTCTGCGTTATTAGAGCGAAGACATAAATAGTAGGTGATTTTCAGGCCATGAGTGGTGAGCGGGTAGTTTGTCCTGTGAATTTTGCTGTGTATTATTTTATAAGATTGTTATTTAGTCGTTAGTGGTGGTAGCTAAAAGTTGGTCGTCAGTGCTGTTACTAAATGAGTATATAGCTGAGTCTTCTATTGAAGTGATCTGTACCCCTGTTTGCTTGTGATTTGATTACTCATATAAGATAGATGGTATAGGGTTGCAAGTTTTGCGTTCAAAAGAAACTGTAATCAACTATTGTTGATGACGCCTATTCAAATTGTTTGTGTTTAAATATATCGAAGTATGCCGTTTGTAGACAAAATATTAGGTTAGAGACCTAAAGTGCAAGGATTGCATTAGTAGGTGTTCTAGAGAGCCTAATAGTATCCATTTCAGCAGTAGAAGCTTTGAAAGCCTTGAGGTCGCAAGCAGTTGGGGCAGCAAATCGCAAGTTCAAGCTCGTGGTGTAGCGGGAAGACATACTAGGGATCACCCAGATTCCAAACTGATGTTTCTGAAAATGCCCTATTGAGGTTTGTAGTGGGAGACAAAAAGGAACGATTTCAAGTTTCAAAAATTCGCTCAATACTCTTGTGTAGATCGAATCCGCGCAAAAGCTCACTTTTTTCGAACTTCAGAAGGTGAAACGCTTTAGCGAAAAGCTTGTGCAGAGGTTTCTTGAGGTGATGAACTCGAACATGAGGTCCGTATTCGGTTTTTAGAAGGCTAATATGGGTTACTGTAGATAATTGACGTTTAGCCTATCGTAACCTACCCTTAGTCATTTCAAATACCAAAAACGGACCTCATGTTCAAAATCAGCACCTCAAGAAAAAAAAACCTGTAAAAACTTTGGGCTAGGATGCTTAATCTACTGAAGTTCGGAAAAAGTGTTTTCTTGGACTGTTGTGATCTACACAAGAGCATAGTGTGAAATTTTAGAATCTGAAATTGCTGCTTTTTATCTCCCCTACAACCTTCAATAGACAATTTTTAGATGCACCAGTTTGAAACAGGATGGTCCCCAGTTAGTATCACTGGTTAGATACTTTATTGAGCAACAGCTTCGAACAGTAGGTAACCCTGAACCCACCACTGATGTACCCTGGTTACGTTCACCTGAAGAGCCAGTAAGGTTCGAATACTGGTGACACTACAAAGACACTACATTGACCCTATTTCGCACTACAAAGACACTACGTAGGGTCTTTGTCGCGCCAAATTTCCGAGTGGAGTGGGATCAATGTCGCCCGACAAAGACACCATCTCGCATTACAAAGACCCTACGTAGTGTGTTTGGCGCGCCGAAATACACTACAAATACACGTGTACGTGCGCGACACGCGTCTTTGTGCAAGGCGAGACGCGCTTGAATGTCTGAGTTATCGTAAATCACTGAATGAGGGATCGCCGCGACGCTGCTTGGCGGGAAAAATTGCACGCGGGAAAACGAAGGAAGAGTGGCTATTGATCAAACGATTTCGCGCCAAACTGCTGAGAGCGGCTATCTCCCTGTGAGATACCAACGATACTTGCATCTATCAAGTCTGCAAGTAACATAAATTTACGTTTTCGACCCGGTAAAGACGCATGTACCTTGAATTCGGACAGATTAGACGCAAAAAGCTTAAGTCTGCAAAGTTCTGGGGTGGTAGTAATTGGGGGTGTTAAACGCGAGTTAACAGGCGTTAAAGGCAGGGTCCGGGCAGAATTTCGATTCTGAGATTTTCCGCTGAATCTGTGCTCATGGTACAGGTAGTCCGAAGGAACATGCGAAAAGTGCGTTAAAACCGGTCTTCTTCAAGTTATTCGAGCCATTTCCGTTAGCCGATGATCCACAGAAGTCAGAAAAGTGTGGCCATCGTCCATATCTTAGCGGTTGTCCACGTATTCTTCAAAAGTGCAGCGTACTTATCGGTCACTCCAGCAATGATCATCATGCTGTGAATACCGTAATCCCTGACTTTCAGGCTGTTTTCTCCAGAAATACGGACATAGAGTTTGGCTAGACCAGCCCAATCTATCTAACCCGAATTTTGGTGGTGTCAAAATCTGACCGTACCTTGCCTTTAAGTTCGCGTTAAACGCGAGTTTAACCATAAAAGAATCTGAGGAGGCCTGCTAATGGTTGGGAGAGAATTCGCTCTAGTTTCACCCTAACATTCCTCAGTGGTAGGCATTTGGTACACTTTCAATGAAAACGCTGCAAAAAAAGCGACAATTGTAACCTTTGTTACGAAAAAATAGCGATTTCAAAACGCTTTCAGGTCTGTTTTTCTCTAAAATTTCGACATGTGGCATCCTCGCGGTAAGTTCGCGTCTAACATACGCTCGCAGACAGCACGGAAATAGTGCTGAAATGCGAGAGGAACTGGCGGTTAACAAAAAACTCCTCCCGAGTAGTTTTTAAATGCGGTTAGCAAGATACAGTAAAAACAGTTTTGACCATCTATACTGAGGGCAAGTAAGAGTTTAATCAATGAAAAGGGTTAAGGAAGTTCGATAGCACTGTTAGCCATTTTAATTCAGGACGTCAGCCTATCTTTAAAACTGAAAGGTGTTTCAAGGGATAGTCTTCTAACGACTTAGTCTTTTAACGAAACGGGCGATGAGGGATCAAAAACAAAGCAGGGATCATTGCTAAAACACGTTGGCCGTCTTCTTTGGTGGCACTAATCGATCCCTCCCAATCAGCTGTTAATTTTTTGGCTAGCGCCGACACTTCTCCCGCTTTTGTTTATTTTCTTCCAAAATTGATTCGCTTCGCTATTATCAGGTTAGCTTCATTTTCATAATTCATTGCATAGCACAGGCTATAAAGAGTATGTAGTAAATTATTTGCTTGCTCGCGTTTCGAACAGGTTTCCACAACTTTTTTAGTGCAAAAAAGTAAAAATTTTCCACGCCA
Source organism: Aplectana chamaeleonis (assembly GCA_029168955.1). Lineage (NCBI taxonomy): Eukaryota > Metazoa > Nematoda > Chromadorea > Rhabditida > Cosmocercidae > Aplectana > Aplectana chamaeleonis. Next base: position 13,131 of record JAPDOI010001348.1, read on the forward strand.
CTGATTTTCAAGTGATATGATGCTTTAGTAATATTTCATCAGCATTAGTCGGGGCGTATCGGGCGAGTTTTGTGGGAAAGAAATGCGAACTCGTTCCCAAGACCGACTGTAATTGTTTTCCTTTTTCTGCAAGACTCGAATACTCCTCTCTCATTGCCAGATCAGTGCCATAGTGGCCTCTTATTTTTTTTTTTGGGGGGGGGGTCCGCGACGCACTTGCTTTGGTGTATTGGTAGAGCCACTCGAAGTGTTTCAAATACTTACCTTGAAATATGTGTACAAAATCTTTTCTTTGCATGATGCGCATATGAGTGTGTAACAGTGTTTCTATATATTTTCAGCACTAACTGCGTGCAGGGGATTAGTTTCAATTTGAGAAGACGGCAAACACTTCACAAATTCAACTGCATCAATGACCGAAACCACATCATTACCCCAATCTCGGACGCCACACTTTAGTTGCACGCTTCCAAAAAAAAACACTTGAATTCTTTCTCAAGAACGAAAATAGACTATCTAGTTTATCATCATTTTTTATAAGTTTTTAACTATCCATTTCAGTTGAATGCAGGACATTCTTTGAATTTATGCATTACTCGACGAGTTTCGGAATTTCTTTTTCGCACCTAGCGTTACCTATCCAAGAACACCTTGTAAATAATTCATCCAGAAATTTTCAAATTTTCGTTCGCTCGAAATTTCCTTTGGAGAAATTTTTTGTTTCTCAAAAGCACTTTTGTTTGAAAAAAAATTAAGAAACGTTAACAAAGTTACTACTAATGCAAACTTTTGTCAGATCACACGCATTTGATTAATTGAGGCTAATGATTAACCTAACATGTCTTTTCGAGAGTGGTCCTGAAAACTCACGGAGCTCATAAAAATTACGAGAATCAGGATTCCCAAGGAAAATTTAAAAAATTGCGTTCTGATCGTGTTTCGAACAAGCAAAATATTACGAAGTTCTTTTTGAATGCTCTTCCTAATAAATAAAATAAATAGCATTACTTGTATAATCTTTTTGATCCCTCGTCTTTGCACCGTAAACGTCGTTCGTGTCCAAGTGTTGGAAATACTAATGCGGACGAAGGTCACACATTATATATATATATATATATATATATATATATATATATATATATATATATATATATATATATATATATATATATATATATATATATATATATATATATATATATATATATATATATATATATATATATATATATATATATATATATATATATATATATATATATATATATATATATATATATATATATATATATATATCAAACACAGCTTTCTTTAAACCGGCAACAAACCATGGGACCTATGTCGCGGTTCGTAGCCGGCCAGGAGGTGGTGGTTTGTGTGCGTTTAACACCCCATTTACTACCACCCCTGCTTCCAACTCTTCACCAACTTATCGGTGTCACTCTGCCAAAAATTCTCTACCAGGTGATGAAAAAGTATTTGGATCAGACTACAAGTTCCTCTTCGCTGGCGAATGAATTTCAGAAGTTTCAGAAGTCTTTTTATAGATCATTCGAAGGCTTTGTTTTGCTTTACAAGATAACTTATTTGGAATTTAGACCAAATTTGTTTCCATTGGTTTTCAATCCAATTAAATGAAGAAGCTCTTGACCCTCCACTCTATCGATCTGATAAATCGACGAAATTATGATTCCCAAGAAAAACATTGACGCTACCTTGTGGAGCAATTAATTGCCTTTTGAATGGCCTACAGTGTGCATCAAAACTAAAAATGAACCCTATTCTGGAAAGATATTGAAAGTCAGACTTCGTTACGAGATGAACTCACTATAATAACGAGGTCCTCTTCCTCCATGTACACAGGCATTATGATAACTCACCCTTAAGTTTTCAGACTAGGAAATTTTCAGAATTTTTTATTTTATCCTTAATTTAAAACTATATTTTCAGACTAGGAAATTTTCAGAATTTTTTATTTTATCCTGAATTTAAAACTATAAAGTCATCAAGGGGATAGCCAAGATTTCCGGCGATATCCGCAATATGTGTCATCTGCTCTTTGTGGTATATCGTGCTTTTGTTTGCCATTATTTTATATGGTGTGGTTCTCATTACCAAAAAACAAGGTAATGTAAAAATGGTTGATGATGCTGGACACTCCAGTAGATAAGAAGGTGCAGAAATCGAGCTGCTCATTGACTGACATCAGCGCATAATTAAGTTTTCCGCTGGATATAAGATCGAGCACAAAAATGGTACGGAGAAGGCGAATACAAAGGCAGAAGCAGATGATTGTTGGTCGTTTGTTGAGGAGCACGAACGGTCCCGCGCAGGTTCACTGCGTTCTCCAAGCGGATGTCCCCAAGCCGTCCATCTCGAAGTTTGTCAGACGCAACGAAAATATCTTTAGTTTTCAGGAAGGTCAGCTGCTACATTCTTAGTGTGTACAGAGAGGATTGGAATGCATTTAAAGGCAGTGTCCACGATGAAAATCGTTTTTCTGTTTTCTAGCCTATCTTGAAAACGATCCCTTGCTGATTCCAACGATGTCTCTGAAATCGTCCACGACCTTCTGGGAACGGTGTTATGGTCCCTCAAAAACTGAGCTAGAGAAGCATGGTGGACGAGTTTCCCGAGGCTTGTAACTTCCGTCTTTTGCAGCCGATGTATGCGAGCTGACCTGAGTAAAGAGAGAAATCGAGGATGAAGAGAAGAACGGGGCCAATAATCGGAAACCATGGCTCATCTTACGATTTGAAGCTTTCATTTGTTCACGTCGGTGGGCGGGCAATGCGCTTTTGAGGTTCGCCTTGCGCTCAAAGTTGCAACTTCGGGCTCTTCTGGGGCTGTTCCTGGCTCGTTTCTATGTGTTCTTTCAACGCTAGCGTTGCAGTGTGCCCCTCCACTACTCATTCCTAGTGAAATTTCAAACACTTTTTTCATCGTGAGCACTGCATTTAACAAAAAGTACGATTGGTGAAAATGCACATCCTTGAACCTGTTCAAGTTTCGGTCATAAACCATCACATTTTTGGCTTCGCATATATGGTCCATCAGAAGAATCATGTACGCGGGCGCCCACGATGGTCTCTCTCACTTCTCACATGATCTGAGGAAGGAGCCGTTCTGTTCCTGTCTTTGCGAGTTCAATATGTAGGTGCCTATTGACGGTTCTTAGGTGCAATCTCTCCATGGTGCGTTCTTGTAAGCTTCTGTGTTGAGCTCTGTGGGTGCCCTACAGTGTCAGTATACCTTTAGAAATGACCAGCTCTGAGCTGGTGATGTATCAAGGTAAGCTGTGCCAGATAGCGCATCCGTACAACTACTAGGTTCCTCCATTTTCTAATGACTTGGGGATAGTAATTTCTGCCTTCTCGGCTTGCTAGCACAATCATCAGATGAGAATCCATTCGAAAATGTCACAGTCTGAACAGCAAAACTTGTTGCACTTACTGCATTGATTGATTCATGACCTGCTCCTTCGTTCTTTGTACCTATTCTTAGATAATGTTCCATCATATTCACTCATGTACATGAAAATTTGCATATTTTTCGCAAGGGCATAGTTTCGGTCCTCGAGACAGTGATTGAGAAAATGGATCTTTGTCAAAATGTTAAGTAGCAGTCTAATTTGAATTACGCTGTTTGGGAATGACGCAAAAATATCTGTGTTGCATCATGCCTAAACATTCCCAATTAGCATCATTCATATCATCATCATGAGCTTTCTTAGCTGCTATATTCGAAGAACGAGCAATAGGAGAGGACACCTGAGAAGCTTGAGAAACAGATAAATCAGATTTGAGCAAAATCTTCAAACCAGCATTCTCCGCAGATAAACGATCCACTCTGGCTTCCAGATCTCTAATCTTCTCATTAAGAAATTCAAATTACTTCTGCGAATCAAGCAGATGGAGTAAAATTTCTTTGACGAAATCAGGAAGTGCGTTGTCCTTTCTCAGTCGATCAATAGCCGCACCCATATCACCACTTCCGGTCAACGAACCATCACATCGAGACGTATTCATCTTAGCACCAGCCCGCGTTACGACCATGGTGATGATTTTAGTAGGAGACAGTGCACAGACGATCAGTAAATAACACTAGGGAGACGATGAGACGATATTGGATCAGAAGTTAAAGGGAAATCCGGTAGAAAACTGATGACAGAAAACGATGAACAGAGCTCACTGTAAACGGACCGCTCAGGGCACCCGTAGAAAAGGGAGCGAATGCGTTGCGCTTTATCAATGAGATGCTCTTTACATCCCTATCGATGTTAACATAATCTTATTACGCTTGAAGCAACACTTTTTCCGGAAGGATGGAGATTTGAGATCCAGTATCCAACAATCCGATCAAAGACTTTCCAGGAATTGTCACGTCAGTTGTGGTTTTTGAACCGAAAAAAAGACAGTTCTGGTCTCTATTAGCATTCTTCGGACCATGATACCAACTCTACTGCTCAGCAACTTAAATCTGGCTGACAATGAAGCGTAAGCGGCGCGGGTATCGCGTTCCTTTTTTCTTCTCTTCTGCTTTAGAACAATCCCTTGCAAAATGCCCTGGCTCGTTAGATACATATACAGTGCGGTGCAAAATTATAGGCCCACCCTATTATTCGCATTCAAGAAACTAAGCCTCAGACTTCGCAGCACGAAAACATTATCAATGGATTCAGGAGTGCAGACAAGACAATGTTTCAAAACAATCAGCTCATCGATAAGGAAGTATTTTTCGTTCAAGGGAAAAATGCCCATTTCAAGCGGTGCAAAATCATTGGTCACCTTTGATCATCTTCCTTCCACGAATTTTCCCGTTGTAAAATTTATTAATTTATTTATTTATTGAGTACGCTACGTAAGGCAAGCGCAATGAACACCAAAATAAGGTAATGCACAGAAACCATGAACCGGAATGAACGGAATACAATACAGTACTGATCCTAACACTGCCTTAGAAGCACAACAGCTTCTTCCCTGCAATGCGTTTGAAACTCCGCAAGATAGAAGGTATCGGTACAGGGGTAATATCAAGGTTAAGAGAGATGAAGGTTGATCCTTCTCTACAAGTGAAAGAAAGGGCTCTCATATTGCCCTTCGGGGGTACATATGAAATCTTAATCTTGCTTTCCCTAGTCCTTGACTGACTTAGCCTATAGAACATTGAGATTTTGGTTTTCGCAATGCCAGCTAGTAACCTAAAGGCACAGAACACCCTCAGACATGAATTTTTAGATTTTCGTGTAATTGTGTAGAAGACACCTCCTGTTTAACACATGCCAAATGCAAGATCTCAATCCCTCAAATGAGCGAGATATATGCGACCACCACAGGCCCGACCCCCTTCACTCACCACTACAGGCTCGACCCCCTAACAGATTCTCGGACTTGATAGCGTCTCGATGGATGGATTAATTCTAATAAGTCGTCGTTCTTCAGTCCACTGCTGGGCTATCTCATTATCCTGCTCGCTCTCGCGCAACGCTCGCGAATGAAGAAAATGTAGGCATCTTTGAATAGCCATAACTCTGTTCAGAGGGGGTCTTGGACGATTTCATAGATACCTCTGTAATCAGCGTTTGAATCTCTCCAAGATAAGCGCGAAACCTAAAAATTAATTTTTTGGCTGTCCTGTGCCTTTCAACATCATGCAAACATCATTATGTCGACGGCGAGATTCTAGCGAATGAAATTTCAACTCTCTATTTCTGACTCCCGCACTCGGAAATCTGTCATAGGCCTGGATGTGAGAACCTACATAAATTTTACGTGTAAAACTGTTTTGGATTTCCTCCAATTGCAACACATCTTTTCTTTTCTGCGGTCAAAAAACTGTCGTTTCACTTTACAAGATAGGTCTGACGTAGGTCTTGTATGCGTTTAACAACACCTTTATGTCACGGACCGACAACGCTTTGATTATGAGGAAAGTTTTAGAAGATGCTTTACTGCACAAGTGCTTGTAATGGTCGGAGAAATCAAGTTTGCTGTTTTAATGAAAGCCCAGGTCTTTAACAGAGGTTACAGGGTTATGCACATGCCCATCTAAAGTGTAGGTACGCGGGAAATTCGACATTCCCAGTCTCATGAACACTGTTTTTCCGGGAGCCAGCGGCAGTTCCCACTTGTGGGACCACTCAAAATTTTCCTCCAATGCACAAGTCAACACAATCTGATCATCTTCGCATTCTATCTTCTTATATATCTTGATATCATCGGCGAACTGTTTGCACTCAACACCACAGAGCTCCAGGAGACCCGGAAGTTCTGAAGTGTAAATAGCAAACAGAATTGGTGACAATACCTCACCTTGGGGCACTCCACTCTTTACGGACCTAAACAATGAGAATGCTGCATTGATCTTCACTTGAAAGCTCCTGTCAGAAAGATAGTTTTTGAGCCATTCAACGATTATTGGATAAAATTTCAATTTCGAAATTTTATAAAGAATTTTAGAGTGGTCCACACGATCTGAAGATTTAGAAAAATCAAAATACACCACATCGCAACATTACTCGAGTCTAAATAATCACTGTAGTCATTTATGCACTCAAGCAAATTAGTTTCTACTGATTTACCTGGAGCAAAACCGTGCTGATTAGCGGGGATAATTGCATTTCTCTCATGATATTCCATTATAACTTTTTTGAGCCCCTTCTCAGAATTTCTACAAAGATGTGATGTGATGCTGACCGGCCTATAATCATCGATACGACTGGCAGGTTCTTTTTTTGGAAGTGGTGTGACAAAAGAATGCCTCCATCTTAATGGAACTTCCGAAGAGCATATTGACTGATTAAATAAGAATGCTAACGGACCCGCTATAATGTGGGCAACATTTTTGAGAAAAAAGCTCGGCAGAAAATCTGGCGTCACCGAAAAAGAGGGTAGCGGATTAGTCAGAAACTCGTACAAAAGGAATTCGTCAAACCAAGGAAAAACACTCATTCGATGGTCAACGTACGACTCAAAAATCGGAAAATGATCGTCTTTTTCAGGATAAACCTCGGCAAATTGATCCGCTAACAACACAGACTAACTTTTATCCGAAATCGCCACGTAATCACCTTTTATCAAAGCAGGGAGCTTCATCTCTAAAAATCTGATACTTTATCCTAACATACTTGAAAAACCCTTTCTCATTATACCTGTTAATAATGTTAGTTTCCAAATTCCTATTGTACTTCTGAAGACGAATATCAAAATCCTGTGGAAATTTTCGAAACCTTTCCCAATCATCTTCCGTTTGTAAACAATGAGCTAGCTTGACCAAACAATTTCTGTGATCCGCCATGTTTTGTAGATACAAGGGCAGGACAACTTTCGTTGCTAAAACACGTTTCCAGGGTACAAAAGAATCAATGGCGTGCTGCAGTACAGCCAAGAGCATTTCGTATTTGTCATGAATAGACCCAATTGCATCAAATGAGTCCCTCCAGTACATGGACCATAGAAACTCACAGATAGCGGAGCAGTCACACCCCCGAAATGTCTACAGAACGTTGATTCAGGTTCAGAGTAAAAAACGGACATGGAGAAACTAAGACTAGAATGATCACTGGACCCTACCGGAGGCTCCACAGAAACGTTGTTCACAAGCGTGAGATCATTAGACAAAATGAGATCGAGAATATTGCTCCCTCTTGTGGGCGCATTAACAAACTGTCGCAAACCGTGATTCTCCACCATATTCATGAAAATACGGGCGAGAGAATATATGTTGTCAGAGGAGCTACTCCAGCTGACGTCGGGGTAATTAAAATCACCAACAATCACATATGAGTGTTCACAAATGATCAAATCACTGATGGCATTGGAAAGCTTCTCATTAGGTATTGCTAGGCAATCAGGGGCTCTAAAAACTGCAATTAGCCGAACCGTAGAACAGTCAAAAACAGTATCTACCGCTAGTAATTCATAGGCATCAGGGACTGACTCAGAAACTACTTCCCTTTACCCGCATTTGTTTTTGATCAGATAGATTACTCCATCTCCTTTTTTTCGAGTTAGATCACAACGTAATGCATGGAATTCACTGCATAGGCAACAAAGCGATGTAGACAAAACATGAGATGAATTCAACCAAGTCTCAGAAAATACATATAGATCATGAAAATTACCTAAAACTGAATCAATATGGCTCCCATTCTTTGAAATTGATCTAACGTTACTATAAAATATAGGAACGGTTTTGAAACAAGAAGCCGCATTTAGTTTAAAGCATTCTGAGACTGATTGAAACCTTCAGTGGGAGGCCCACCCTGAGAAAAGTTAGCTAGCAAGCCACTTTCCCCGCAGAGGAATGATAGTCGTAAGCGTATCTGCCAGGGTGTTGGTTGTCCGCACATGAAAGATTTTGCCTCACCCGACCTCGCTTCAATTCCGCTTGTGGAAGAGACTCTCTTGTTGAGAGCTTTCCGCCATAAAAGAAACGAAGTTCGGGAGCACGCTGAATCGCCATTTTTTGGAAAACTGAGGCAGGAAGCACAATTTCGAGAAGGCGTGTTTTCCACGGCTCAAGTTTCTCAACCGATAACATAGGAGCAAGATTGTTACCTGGTGGCGTAGAGACATTATCTAAGATGGTTTCGAGTGATTCCGAGGGGAATGAAGCTTTCTGCTGCTGAGAAAGCTCAGGTGAACGCCCTACGCGAAGCTCGTTCCCGAAACAGAAGGGCTGCCTCGCAACTGGGAAGAAGGCACAACTGCATCAATATATACTTGAAGAATCTGATACAGTACCAGAAGAAGAAACACGCTGGTCCACCGAGAAAGCTTTTGAGGCGCAAGAAGATGCATTTTGCTCGCGAAGCCTCGAACAGTATGCTCTCCGAACTCTCCACCGCTGCCCTCACATCATCCGTGAAGTTATGAAACCTTAACCCCGTTTAACACCACTTCACGCGTCGGCGAGGATGAGTTTTGCTTGTACCAAGATGACCACGAAATTGAAAGAAATAGTTAGCCACATCTTTGGTCGGAAAGTTTGAAACTTTACTACTTCTGCATTCCAGGAAAGATATTCTGACTAGAAGAAATGGAATTTTGATGGCCCAGATGGTAGACCCCACTACAGGAAGGATTCGCGGAAAGACAAGCGGTTATTTCTGAAATGCACCCCGGCAGCTGAAGACTGACGGTCTTTCTCTGGTCACGGACGGGTGGTTCTTGACTTGGTTTCGTGCAGGAACAGCCTGGACTACCAGAAGATGCTTTTTGACCATCCGTTGCCATATCTCAGAAGATATCGACGATTAGATCTTGTTTTTCTACATGACAACGCGTGAATCCAATCGTCGCAATCAACATCTGCATTGTTAGAGGCGCGCAACGTGACCGTTTTGGAATGGTCTGTATGTTCACCCGGTCTGAATCCAATGGAGAACCTGTGGGGAAGTCTTGTAAGAAAGGTGTACAAGAATGGAACCATCATTGCTTCGATTCCTGATCTGAAGGTTGCCATTCTAAATTCATGGCTAGTACAGACCAGACAGCGATCAAAAATCAGTTCAGTTCCTACCGTTCCTGCGAGCGGTCGAGCAGTCTTCGGCTCTTGGAATACTCGACTCACCTACTTGCTCATATCTTCTACTGTTTCCTGGCAGTTTGGTGGAGCCGGCCGTTGTTGATGGCCTATTGGAAGACTACATATGTCGGTTTGCTGGATTGATTTTGTCGTCTACGTCGATTTCGTCTTTGTGCTATATCTGTTTGCTGGATCTACTCTATCATCGTCTACAATTTATACTATTTCGACTACGTGCTATATCTTTTGGCTGGATTATTCCTGCTGGATTGGTGTAATATGATGCCGTTTAATGGGATATCTTGTGATGGTATATCTGATCATGCTATGGTTGATGCGGCTATTGGATTGGTCAAAGAAGATGTCTCATTACCCGTGAAAGATGTTTTGTTATAACTTTGTCAATCGAAAATCAGATGGAGTTCTTAACCAGGAGGAATAAGCTACTAGAAGAAATGGTCCAGGAGCGTATGGTGGAGAATGCTAGACTTAAAAATATGTGCTCAAGCTCACAGGTCTCGTCTCAATTTGTCAGAGTTGGTGGTGCTATGGAATCCGAACCTACCCTCGTTGCTGTGCCACGTGTTTCTACTTCATTGAACACTCACCTTCATACCGAGACTTCTTCAGACTATCGTGAAATTGAACGCAACATATCACTGATTCATAGGAGTGTACCTGAGCAACACTTGTGGCCCATTAATGCAAGACTTCGCTATGATTACTTGAGTGTTACAAATGTATTTCATTTTCTAAATGTTGATTGTGAGCCTGTATCTGTGTTCCGAATGGGAAATGGGAGAAATCGTCCACTGAAAATTGTACTACCTTGCTCAAGATTTCAGAAAATGGCTCTGAGTAGAAAGTCAAGATTGAGCTCTTGTTCTGGCAAAGGCCTTTACTTGAGAGAGTCATCAACGTTAGAGGAGAGACAGCGTAGAAGAGAGCTACGGGAACTGCTGTTGGCCCCGTTTCGCCTGAAGCTGTTGGAACACCGCACTCTGCTCGAGACGCATATGTGTTGGCTAGCTCACGGTCGAATCGGGACTCTTCCGGGGATACCATGGAGCCTCTCCTTTATCATTCCTAAAACTAGGTGATGTGATTTTGCGTTCTAGTACAAGAAATATCCCGTGTTTTTATTCAAATGTAGGATCAATTACAAAAATTGCAGGTCACATCGATCTAGTGTTGAGCGACTGCTATGATGTTTTTGTCTTCACTGAAACTTGGCTGAACTCATCTCATTCACTATCTGCATTATTATCTTATCTGAATAGCAACTACCAGGCATTGCGTTGTGATAGAATTAGGAAGCAGAGAGTTGGGGCGGTTGTTTTTCTGAGAAATTATGTGGGTTACATGAAGTTTTTGTCTGATTGTGTTCCAGATGGTTTGAAATTTTAGCGCTGAATATGTTTCTGGAGTGCCATGAAATACGATTCGTTGCAGTTTACAGAACTCCATCATGCCCTGCAGCCCTGAACGAACAACTTTAATACTTGATGATTTTCAAACATTCAGTGGTTGTTCTAGGTGATTTCAACTATCCTGTTATTGACTGGAAGGATAAGAGAAAGCCGATGTCCTCTTCGGCGCGTACGTTTGCGGATATGGTAGGAAGCCATGGTCTACATCAGTTTGCGAAAAATCCCACAAGAGGCGATAGTATTCTCGGTTTGATTTTATCCGATGACCCTGTGCTAGTCAACAATGTTATTCCTAAACCCCCTGTTGACCCCAGTGACCATATCAGCCTCGGTTTCACATTATCCGCTTTATATTCTGGGCCTGCAACAACTTTCTGTGGACATTTCAGTGGGTGTGACTAATCAACCATCTGTTACTATCTTTGGTCGGTGGATTGGCGAAGTTCCTTTAATTCAGCATGTTCCTTTCAAGAAAAATACGAGGTGATCGTAGCCATATACTACAGCACGCTATTGATTTTTTCATGTCTTTGAAGCGTGTCTTCCAAATCAATTGTTCCCCTGTATCTTGAGAATATGGATGATCATAGGAGCTGCTTATTTAATTTAGCTACACTGCGACGCATAACGTCGGCATTAATTCGGAAGAGACTTTGTGTTCACTGTTGAAGGTTGGCGCAAACTCGGTGCCATAAGCTATAACATAGGTGCACCGAGTTTGCGCCAAACTCCAATGGGAAGCGCAAGGTCTCTTCAGGATCCATGCTGATGTTAAGTATATATAGCAACACCGTCGAAATAGGCGTATCAGATGTTGGACCGAGGTTTTCGATACTGGGGAGAGTTTCTATGTTTATTGCTACAAAAAAAAACGACTAATGGAGTGGTATGACCATAAAGCCCCTATTTCGCTCTTAGTTATAGAAAAAAGTACGTATTTCGCGCGACGCATAAGTATAGCAACACTTGAGCAACATGGAAATAACTCACGACGAGCGCCAGAATGAGCCCTTTCCACGTGTATTTTTATGAACTATGTTCAAGGTAATGCTATACGACCATTTTCCCTGGGGACTTTACCTGCCTTCTGACGGGAAAACTCAAGTTCACTCCTTCCATAATGCCGGCCCTGGATTCCGGTAGAGTTCCAGCCAGCTAGGACGGCAAGCTAGATGTAAATTCAGGTTTCTGTTGGATCCTAATTCGCTCAACGTCTGTGGTTGCCCAGGCGTCTCATGGATCTTGGGAAGCGGGACATTACACGACGAGTTACTAGTGACATGGTGTCGGTCCCGACAACTCCTTACTAATTCTTGGTGAAATTCTCGGCAAATAGCATTTCCTATTAGATCAACCGCTGCGGCAACATTGCGGGCTGTAAAATTCAACAATCTCATCGCCCAGATAGAAAGCCAACAGTCATCAAAGGCAGTTCTCTTCCAATAGACTCGTAGACATGGATAGATGGTTAGCAATTGAAAGTAACAGTAAAGCCCTCATAGGTACAAATATCAGTCGTGCGAAAACATGCCCGCTGGCATCCTCACTGTTGGATCGGCTCTGATTTCCCAAACATGTTCAGATTCTCCCATCCTGCTCCGTTTCCAACGAATAAGGCGCAACTCGTCCAATTCAGCAACTACGTTTATTAATGAAAGAAACTGTTGTTGGCGTGTATGAGTCTCAAGTCGGCTGCGTGTTCATAACCACAGATAAACATTGTGAGGACCACACTTTTGAACAAATAAAACCTTTATTAACATTTGCTGACTGTCTAGAGCTCTTGCCCTGCATCGATGCACTGTTTTCGTATTCGCAACGAAATTAGAGATCGCATATGGTTACAGCCTCTTTTTGAACACGCACGTCAAAGATGTCCATGCTGGGCCACGAAGTCCCGAAACGATTGCTTTCTTGCTGCTTCCTTAAACAGCGCTCGTCCGCATTTCGATTCCTTACAGACGCTGCACAGGTATGGGTAGTAGCTCATGTACACTCGGTACGGATCGCACCGACTGTTTTGATCCCTCTTGACGGACGTGAACTCAGGGTGAATTCATATGGTATATCATACATTCTTCGTGGATCATAGTGATACTTTGCTTTCCCTGCTGAAGGTTGGCGCAAACTCGGTGCCATATGCTATAACATACCCTCTATAAAACGTCGAAATTCACATCACTCGAGCGCGAGCGGCGCGCGCGACGCCTCGGCCTCCGTCTGCCCTACGCTCTCACACTGTCTCTAACCTCCGCTCCACACCAGCACGCGTAGGAACCAAGTGAATTTCGCCGTTTTATATCCTGTAAGCCAAGTTTTGACTGCAGGTGGTCGCCGCGGCCATGCGAGGGACAACTGTTCCTTTTTCATCGCGCATAATGGAAAGGCGCTCCAGTTGTGATTGCTTCGTGGCAGACGTCCTATATCACTGGGTCGCCGCGACGAAATCCTATATTTTACTGCTTAACTGCTGGAGCGATTCTCGATGGTCGGTGATCATCGCTCCATCGAGTGTGGTAGCGTTGGAGCGATTGAGAGCAAATGACACGTTTCTTCTAGTAAATATTGACCCTTTCACATGACAAGATCAGTGTTTACAAGTCGAAAGGGGTTATTGATGACTACCAGCCATCAGTTGCACTGCTTAATTGAATGTTTTCCATCATTCCTGAAGCCATGCACTATGAACAAAATCGCTGCCGCTGCCAGATCACTGCAGCAGCGGGTGCAAAATCGCTGCGATGAAAACCATTAGCGATGCAGTCAAAACATGGCCATAGGTGCGCCGAGTTTACGCCAATTTTATTTTGCGAATGCAATGTATCAACGGGATCCATGCCTACTCTAAATACGTGCACTGAGTCTGCGTCAGCGCTGAACACATCATCGAGATTTTAGTACGATCCGTGCCGACTGTAGACTCATTTTCGAAGTTCATTTGGACATCAGAAAGTTTAAATGTACTCCGAAAATGTAGCCCGACCGTGGCTTCGTGTGTTATTCGAAAACCCTAATGAGTTTCGGTGATAGGCTCCTGCGTTACCGACGCGTACATTTTTAGCATTTGACGTGTGGTAAACGTCTGATTCGTTGTATGTATTTAGAAACAGGGCATCAGATCTCAACAACAAGACTCTGCAAGTGATTGCTCCTAAATCTCCCGTTCATCTTCGCTCACATATAGCCTAGCTCCCTCATTTTGAGTCGGTCGATTTAAGGCTTACCGGAATTATCATATCAAAATCTCCTTATCAATGTTGCACTTTGCAGTGACCGACCGCTCCGCTGCTTGCTCCGCCCGGACTCATCCGACTGAGTTAGGCTTTATACCCTCCCATGTATTTGAGTCGTTTCTTAATAAGATATGTCTGCAAATGAGGTGTGGACAAAGACTGATCGCGCTGAAAAGATAGTTAGCTCCCGCTTGGTGAATGAGGCTACTGCAATGCGTTTTTCTAAGGCAGTGTACACGAAGAAGAAACTTCCCATTTCTATGCGGAAACGTGAGCTTTGGATCTACCTAAGCAAGCCTATCAACAAAGAACGGCGAAAAACGGGCACGACGTGAGTCAAAACCCCGCGGTCCAGCCGGCCCAATGGATCACTCCCCCCATCGTCCTATGACAGTTGTCCTGCATTCGTTTTATCTTAAGAACTGAAGGTTTTCTCTTATTTTCAAATACTTTTCGGTACAGGAAACAGAAAGCAGTGCGACTTACCTAACAAGGTAAGTGTGTAGTGTGGTGAACGCATCTGATGCTACTATAGTTAATATCTCTTGTGATTCAATAGTAAAACTGCGGAGTATCCCGCTACGAGCTGCAGGTTCCGAGAAGTTACAAGCTCAAAAAATATCACAAGGTAGCTGAGTTGAACGCAAAACTTAGATGTCAGGCAGGACTCAACCTGCATTGCAGGCTTTCCGGGCGAGAGGTTACCATTACACCACCGACACCCCGTTCTGCATCACTCAGCTATTCACACATGAGCTGTGTGGGCACAACAGCAATCACCCGATGACGGGTATGATCTGGTAAGCACAAATCGGCATCAAACCCAGTTAAAGACAGTGTTCACGATGATTTTCGTTTCCGAGTTTTTCACATTAAACAAAGCGTCAGCCTCCAAGTTTTACCAGAATTACGAAGAAACGGGGAGAAACGCATTGAAACGTCGTATTTTAGTGACATTATTCTATAACATGGACTAGTTTTCCGGTTATATGAACATGTTCATCGTGGTTGTCACCGGTGAAAAATGGGGTCAGTCGAAAATGGAAAAATATTCCATGCAAAACAGTATTAGTTAGGGTCCGAAGGAAGGGACGGTGCAACAGAAAGCACAAAATGGCAAATTACGGGTCCACAAAACATTTCATCGTCACAACGAACATTTCCTCTGAGAGTAAAGTGGTGGGGTGAGAGTAAAGGATTTCGTGCCCTTCTGGTCCGTTTTTCTCAGTTTCTCCGTTATTTCAGTTCTACCCGGGAGTCAATTAATCGATTTCGCGAATAATCTCAAAATTGAAGATTATCGTGAACACTGCCTTTGAGCTAAAGTTTTCTGAAGACAGAATTGTGAATAGCTGAGTGATGCAGAGCGGGGTGTCGGTTGTGTGATAGTAACACTCTGAGCAGGTTCGAGCCCTGCCTGACATCTGAGTTTTGCGTTCAACTCAGCTACCTTGTGATAACTTGTGATCATATACAGTTCACCTCCGTACTGCCGTTCAGTCCGCAAAATGCACGCTGATTGCGAAAGCGTGATGCGGCGCGGTTGCGAGCATCCTCAGACAAGGATGTGGGATCACCCGGGCGGTTTTCGCCTTTGGTGCCCGGGTGATCCCACCGCCCGGGTGATCCCACATCCCTGTCTGAGGATACTCGCAACCGCGCCGCATCACGCTTTCGCAATCAGCGTGCACTTTGCGGACTGAACGGCAGTGCGGAGGTGAACTGTACCATGCCATAATAAGGCATAAATATTCAAAAACAACTTAAAAATAGTTTTTGTGCTTTTAATGCCTTCCAAAAAGCCCATTAGTCTACGGAAAATCCGAAAACGGACCACACAAAGGCGTTCAGCGCCCAAAACTACCCTTCTGAGCAAAGTTTGGGTGAAGCCTCATTTTCCAAACTTTGTCCAGACTGGAAGCGCTTTGCACTTGAACGGATTGTTGGTTGGTCGTTTATTTATACAAGAGGGCTCTGAAAGCGTTCTAGAAAAATTTTCCAGATTAGACTCAGAATCCTTCCGGGAAAAGGGCAATTTGGGGCGCTGATCACGAATCTGGGGTTTACTTGCCGGGTTTCCAAAGTTTTCGACTTGATTCGTTCCGAATCGTGACTCCTGACGATTTCCGGAACGCTACTGTAGAAATGGCTCAAAATGTTTCTTTAAGGATTATCTGGAGCGCTAAACATGAATATGGAGTCCGTTCATCGATTTCTGGTAGATTACGGTGGTTAAATGGTAGTTTGGTCAAAGCCTCAGATCTGACTCAAAATTTGTATACGGGGGTTATGCGGGGTGGAAATTACGAATTTAACGTCCGTTTGTTCATTTTCGAGATGCATAGGTAGTTTTAGCTCTAAATGACACGGTACCTACCGCAACCTACAGTAAATCACAGAATTTCGACGAACGGGCTCCAGATTCGTGTTTATCACCCTGGATTACCTCTACATACAAGTTGTGAGCGGAATTCGAAAAAAAGTTTGAAACTCTCAAAAAAAATGTGTGATGGGTAGGTAGCGCCCTTGCCTTTTTGCGAAGATTGAAAAATGCTCATAACTTCTTCGAACCTGCAGCTCGGGGCGAGATACCGCGCATTTATACTATTGAGCCTCAAGAGATACTAACGATACTAGTCGTTTTCGGAGATGCGCTTAGCACTCCGAACACTTCCCTTGTAAGGATTTTGGAACGCAAAACCATTTCCTCGACGTCAGGTTTGATGTGTTGTCCGCAGTCTCCCGAAACGCACAAACAGGCACAATTAATCTTTTCAGAGATTTCTTTGAACAGTTTTTCTCCGGTATTAGAGTTTTCTGTGAGGACTTTTCCCTATTAGCTTTCTTCCTAGCGAAGTTACCTAACCAAAAATATCGAAAACTGTAATACAATTTTTATCGTGAACAGTGCCTTTGATTCATCATAGTTCACTTATTTGGAAATCTTTTTGAATGAAGTGATCAGTCCGCATTTTCGCCAAAATGTGCCACCTAATGATCGCATGGTGCCAGCTTCTTACAGCCTTCCGTTACAAATTTAACACGACTCATCCATCCTTCGCTATTCTCTTTCCTCCGAAGTGAAACATTGACAACACAGAGACGTTCAGCTCGTCTAGCCAGGCAGTCAATGAGTTCGTGAGATATGTCTTCGTACTTGTCATCATAGCTAGTCATTCTCCTAGACATCAAAGCTACGATGATTGCAATTGTGAAATACCTGAACTGTTAATTATTTAGCCCAGATTTCTCTTAGAAATGAGCTTTCAGTTCAAATGGATCGTATTGTGTTATGTCTGGTGGTGGTGCTAAGTTTCAACGCCGTTTTTAGCTCGCATAATATATCAGTGTACGAAGGAACACGTCTTTGTACCTTAACGGGCCATCAACAAGCTGAAGAAAATCCTTTTAGTGCTTTTTGTAAAATGCAACGAAAACTATGCTTTGTAGGTTGCATTGCTCAGGTTTGTGTTCACATAAGAAAAATGCTGTGTGAAAAGATGCGTCATTTTCCATTCAGGGATGCGCATCGGGCACGTGCTTGAAGATTCCAGGAAAAGTTGAAGGGAAATGCTACTGCACAAATTGTTTGGAAGTCTCATCAGAATCCGACTAATAGAGTTACTCAGAATGAATCTTTGTGTAACACAGTGCCCGTGTTCACGATATCATCTGTACGGTGGCGTAATTGTGACTATAGAGAATGCTTAACGTTCAGAGTAAATTACCAGAGAACTACCGTCCCTAATCGACTATGGTAACGAGAGTATGCATACCATGCCTATGACCTCTTATGAACTGCGAAGCAGTGTCAGTACAAATGTTAAATAGTGGAGGCTATGGTTGTTTTGTAGCATTCAACTAGAACAACCAACAGGGCAATATGTTTCAATAATGGGATAATCTTTGGGTTGGAGCGCGATCTGAATGGCTATTGATTTTCTAACGAATCTTGGGATTGCTTACGAAAATACTTTGTTTTTCGTCAGTCATTAGTCGTTAGTCGTAACACCTAAAAAGCCCGTTAGTCGTTTATATCGTTAGTCGTTAGTCGTAATTACGCGTATCCCTGCCACTCACCATTCCTAGACGAGCAGTATGAAGGCACGCCCCATCGTCGCGTTGCGGCGAACTACTCGCTATGCGAACAGTGCGAGAGATTCTGAGTCGAGTTAGATAATAATGCCTTCTGGTAATCTGAGTCGAGGCTCGAACCATTACTAATTACAGTCCTGCTAATTGATTTTATCCTAAAGTTGTCCACCCCTTCAAACTATTGTCAATCCCTAGATGGGGGGAAGCCGCGACGCTGCTTGGCGGGGAAAATCGCGCGCGGAAAAATGAAGGGAAGATGCCTACTGATCGAATGACGCTTCCTATTTGCTAGAGACGGACGATATTCCTAGTCTTTCGACTAGTAATTCTTGTAGGAGTTTTTCGATAACATACTCTCATGAGTTCAACGCTTTGAATAAAACTATCTCTCAATATTTCCGTTACTTGGGCTTTATTGAATTTGTCCCATATGTGTGTAGTACCTGGCCAGTGAGAAATCCTATGTGACCCTCCAATTCTTAGCACGGCAGAGTACGCGTCCCGAAATGGTGGTTCCTTATAACAAATGTCGTAGCTCGAGGCTTTTCGAGTCATAAATTATTTATCGTCCGCAGCTGTAGAGATAAGCACAATACCGTGCATAATTCGTTTTCGCCTTTTAGCGCCTGTTTTTGATAACTCCTGCAAAAGCCAATATTTTCGAATGTGAATGCTCTCTGGGATCCAGAGAAAGCGGGCTATCTGTCAATGTTATGCTTGTTGGATGCTATGCTTGCTTGTGCAGGATTTAAATAGGAACGAAAAGTGTCACGTCTGATTTCCACATAATTAAACAGCGTTGTGCAACTGCACACGGTATTAGCATGGGTGTATAAAAATTTTCAAAATGTTTCCCGCATTTCGACCATTTCATCGACTTGTCAGAGCATGCTTGAAGGCAGGGTCGGGCAAAAATTCAGTTTTGAGATTTTTCATGGAAGTACAGTACCGAGCATATTTTTTGCAAAAAAAGCGCTTTGCGGCGTTTTTTGCGCTCAGAAAGCGCCGCAGCGCCATAACTCACTTCAAAATTGAAAAAATTGAGTTTTTTCAGCTGGTTTCGTGTTCCTCTCAATGAGGCGAATGTAATGGTATGCGTAGAAAGCCGTTTTAACTCCGGTATTTTGTTGAAAATGTGTATTTCCTTCTCGAAATCACATCGACCGCAGGTCAAAACATGAAAGATTTCAGCTATAATGATCGTCTGATCAGTTCATAAAGAGGGATTTAGAGATGCAAATATGCATTTTCAGAAGTACTTTGAGAGTTGAATTCATCATTTCGTTACACTGTCGTTTAGGACTCAATGAAAGCTATCCAGAAACGACTTTAAAATTGAAATTGGACCACTTTGAAGCAAACTATTTCGTTGCGGCGCTTTGTGAGCCCAAAAAACGCCGCAAAACGTTTTCTTTGCAAAAAATTTGCTCGGTACTGTAAATAGCTTCAAGCCTAAGAGCGTTACATAGGGTGGGCGGAGCCTGCTTTCATGCCCTGAGGTCACATAGTTGCGGTTTTGGGCATGAAAACTATATTTCGTAATTGACTGTCCGGATTAGAAAATGCACCCAAAATTTCATGGACGCAGTTGTTAGCCGAACAGCGCTACATGTTAGCCGAACAGCGCTACATAGGGTGGGATTCACGAAAAAATCGATTGCTGTGAAATATTTACGTGTTTGTCGAAGTTTAAATAAGGGAGTTTGCCGTTGCTACAACATGGAGAAAACCTGGTCACGGACCTAAGTGATCAGTTGTTTTTTTAGCCGGCTCAAAATTGTCTCTAAAGACCCATTTTCAGATGTGATACAATCGATTGTATCAAATCTAGCAATTTGTCTTCAAACACCTTTTTGAACCGGCTAAAAGGACTAAATTGATTACATGGGTACGTGACTAGGTTTTCCGCTTATTGTAGCAACGCGAAGCTCCCTAATTTAAATTTCGATAATTTCATATTTCACAGCAATCGATATTCTCATAGACTCGACCCTGTAGCGCTGTTCGGCTCAAAGCTGCATCCATGTAATTTCGGGTGCGTTTTTACATTCGGACAGCTAATTACTAAATGTCGTTTTCATGCTTTAAACTGCCCCTATGTGCCCTCAGTACATAAAAACAGGCTGCGCCCACCTTGTGTAGCGCTCTTCGGCTTCAAGCTGCGTTTATGAAGTTTTGAGTACTTTTTCACGTGTGGGCAGTCATACGTGAGGAATTACATATAATTGTCCATAGATGTTGAAGTGAAATCATTCAGTTAGTACTCACCGCCAACGGACGTCTTGTCGCAAGTGCAATCACAGCGGACCTTGGACTCAGCTTGGCGAAAGCGACCCTTGCATTGTCGAGGTATGTAAATTCACTGCACATTGGCACTTCAAAGTTTTTGCCAACACTAATGCGGAGCTACTTAAAGGCAGTGGTCACGATGAAGAACGTTATCGAAAAAACTACAAAAATCAGCTTAGATCAAAAACAGCTGAAAAACTATGAAGGTAGGGCGGTGAAAAACGGTCTAGAATTAGAGTTTCTAGGGCCCAAAGAAGCTAGTTCGTGCACACGTGCACAGCGATGACGAAACAGATCGCAGTCTCATGCCGAGCAGTCAAAAATCATCGACATTCAGAGGACGAAATAAATGCAAATTTAACGAATAAAAACAGTTGAATAATGAAAGCATCACTTCAGTCAATGTTTTTGACTAGATGTGTACATATATTCGAAGGTTCATTGATTGACATTCAATTTCAAGCTAGCTGATGTTCTTGATATAAGAGGTCATCGATGCCGATGATGTGGAGTGGGCTCGTCCACCATCAAAAGACAAGAAAGTTCAGGTTTCAAATTTGGCCCAAAACAGTGGTTTTTTCGCGATTTTTTCTTATAGGTCCTACTACTCGAGACCCAGGAAAGGATTTGTAGAGAAAAAGACGACAAGCATATTTGATCGCGACCACTGCCTTTAAAGGCACAGTCCAAGCTCATGGACGAAATCTATGATTTCCACATAATTGAGAAGAGGACCCACCCTAGATATCACGTGCCAAGTGCGAGCTCTCATTTCCGGCGAATAAGCGAGATATACGAGGAAGCCACCCTGGGGCGCCCATACCAGGAAGCCACTTTGGCACGCCCCTTTTACAATCTTTCGAGCTCAGAAGTGGCGAGATGAGCGATGGTTTTCGATCAGTAATCCCGTTCTTCCCTTCATTTTCGGTCAATCTCTTTATTCAGAGCGGCTCGCATCCTTCGGTTGCAAATGAAGGAAGTTACAAGCCTCGGACAACTCGTCCACCCTGCTATTCTAGCTCAATTTTTGAGGGACCATAACTCCGTTCCTAGAAGGTCTTGTAAGATTCAAAAACATCTTCGGAATCAGCATGGGTCCGTCTTCAAGATAGGCAGAAAAACAGAAAAACGATTCTGAGGTTGGACTGTGCCTCTAAGAGAGTATGATAGGTCAGGTTTTTGCGACGGGTGTGTCCGAGGGAACAGTGAAAAATAGTTCCATATTAATAATTCCATCAGAATGAGTCGCTCTAATCGAGAATCGTTATTAGTAAAGGAACGCACACCCTACTTGTTAGTTCGCTGTGGTTAGAGTAGCGGATTTGTTGCCCTGAAGCGTTATTCCAAGGCATCACTTATTGGCAGTTGCTTGAAGATCAGGATTTGTCCAAAATCGCCTCCATTCCACCCGAAAGAGAATTGAATTCATGGAGAGGGGAAAAAGGGTGTTGTACAAGATCAAGAGACTCGCTCTCAGTTGTTCGGAGGATGAGGGTAGGCACAACGTCATTAAAGGCACAGTACACACTCAGACGTGAGTTTTGTAATCTTTGTTTGATTGTGTAGCCCCTCTGTATAACATGAGTCAAAAGCGAGATCTCAAGTCCTCCGTATAAGCGAGATATAAGCGACCACCACAGGCCCGACCTCCTTCACTCACCACCACGGGCCACACCCCCCACCAGACTTTTGAACTCAATAGCGACTTGATCGATGGATGCATTCTAGCGAGTCCCCGTTCTTCACCCCACTGCCGGACTGTCTCCTAATCCTAGCTCACACTCGCGAACCGATTGCGGATGGAGAGAAATACAGGCCTGAGACAACTCGTCCACTAATTTTTTACCCTGAGAACATTGAGGAGCCATAACTCTGTTTGTAGGGTGTCTTGGACGATTCGAGAGACTCCATTGTGATAGGGAAGTTGTTGACTTCTCTATGGAAAATTGAAGACTTGTTAGTAATTAAATTATAGGTGAAAAAACACCGTAATTTAGACCAGAAGAGCCCTAAAACAGCACTTCTCAAAGTATCAAACTCCGCCCCTGAAGCCTAGTTTTTACTGTATCGCCGCTGTTTTTGGTCGCAGCGATGGGGCACCCACTGCTGCCGCAATCTGGCAGCTGCAGCTATTTTGTTTTTGATTTTGTTTCTTTTAAATTTATGGGCGGTGAAAGGAAGCAGATCTCCCTCGCAATGCCGCAGCGACCAGTTGCATTAAAAATCGGGTCTGAATGAGAATCTGATGTCGGCTGATCAATAGCTTGTTATAGTTAGGTCCACGGCTTGATTTCTCAAGAAAAAACAATTAAATTTAAACCGCGGTCCATACGGCGGTTTAAATCTCTGTGACGGCTGCCTGGTAATCATCAGCCAGCCGCTAGTGAGATTTAAAGCGCCGCGCCAGCCGCGGTTTGAATTTAAATGTTTTTTTCTTGAGGAACCAAGCCACTGACCTAACCATACACGAAGTAATCCTCTTAAGCGATAGCTGATTGGGTAGACTGCCTGATTACGTTGAAATGCGTCTACAACGGTCAAATCCTCTCCTATCGGAAGAAAAATTGGCCACATTATGGGCAAAAAATGAGACTGAAGATAATTTCTGGGATTCGATCAGCAGATAAGGTAGTAAACCTTTAATAATCTGGGGAAATCTCGGAATCGAAATTCATCATGAACGGTAGGTTACCACTACATACAACATACCGTTCGCGAGCTTATAAAGTTTTGAGCTCTTGGTTCAGAAGCGAGTCGTTCACAGCTTTTTCAATTTGGCATGAACATCTTTGCAAGAAAGACAAGCACGTCATTCTTTTCCGGTTGGGCTATGCTAGAACGAATTCACTCGTAAACGCGGTTAAGATAACTAAGTAAATAGAATTGTATGGCTCAGAACAGAACGCCTACGCATTTTGAAGCGTCAAAAACGGCCCAAAATGACGCTACACGAGTGAGAAGTTGACTCCGCACCTGTATCTGCCCGCCGCCTGTATTTGCGTCCTCCTCCAAAACAGGCTTCCGGGGCCATTTCCACCATATTCTATTCATGTGGTTCACTTATTGTACTTACTGTACCAGCTACAAACGTCGACGACGGTGCGAATGGCCCGGCACTCCTGTTTTGGAGGAGAACAGCACATACAGGGGGAGGGCAGATACAGGGGCGGGCCAACTTCCCACTCGTGTAGCGTCATTGTGGGTCGTTTTTGACGGTTCAAAATGCGTAAGCGGTATGTTCTGAGCTACGCTATTCTACTTCCGTAGTTATCTCAACCACGTTTACGAGCGTGTATGCTGCCTGTAAGCAGCAAAGGAGGATCGGCTTAAACTGTCAGGATGCGAACGCCATATCGCCGTGTTCAGCACGAACTGAAACTTCTGTCAAGCCATGTCTGAAAGTGGCGGCATAGACCTTTTCAAGGTTTCAACTGGTGCGGTGTTACAGGTCCCAACTTACTGAATATAATATGATTTGAATTATCTGAAATTTCAACTCCCAGAGTGAAAAAAATTTTCGATTTTTCCGATATTCGATTCATTTAAACATTGATTCGATTAGAACTCGAGTCACATATGCAGCTGAGGTAAGATGGCTACAGCCCTAGATATTCTGTATTTCGGATTTATTATTGAAGTATTCTCCAACTTTACTACTATTTACATGACTAATATGTATGACCAAGATAACTGTTTTCTTGTCATGAAAGCGGTGTCCAACTGTTCGGGAATAGCTCGGTCTTGTTCACCATTTTCTCCAGATCTGATCCCGGTCGAGGCCAACCATCGTAGTAGACAATCTGTGAGTGAATAGAACACTGAGTTGACGTCGACCATACAATGTAGGCCATATTGAATAGGTAAACTATGCACCGCTTCAAGAGAACCTGCCATAACGCCACACTAGGAATTGTGACATTGAACACTAACAATTAGTGTCCTCTCCTTCCATAACTACAACATACAATGTAATGACCGTTCGTTAGCACTAAGTCGTGCCAACGACGTCGCGGAAGGTTCTCCGAAGCAATGCCTAAGTATCTATGCAGAGAGAAAATTAGAGAAAACCACCTGCGAGGCTTTCTGATTCAAAAATCCGCTCCACCATGAAAATGTACCAGTCGAGAGAACCAGAGCATCACACTGTGCCAAAATCGCCATGTCAACTTCTCGATGTACACCCGGACAGAAGAAAATCATTCCTGCAAATTTCTGATCAATGTGGGGTTGAGCAGAGTATAACACTTGAATGCACATCTGCTATAGTTGTCTGAAATAGATTGTGGCCGCTTTATTCGAAAAGTCCGAAGTTCTGATATTCGATAAATCGGATATTCGAAAAAAGATTCCATTTTCCCAAGTTATATATGCACTTAATTCGTGGCTCATATGCGATTGAAAAATAACTGACCTTTGTCGTAAGTTGGCAGATACTTTCTGACCCATGCCGGGTTGTCCGAACAGATCACGAAGATAACCTGAATACCCTTGGTTGGTAAAAGCCGACAATTAGCGAGGAACCTCCGCTTTGAAACAAATATAGGACGCACAGTGTATGCCAGTGTTACACTAAACATGTTCAATACCACAATGTGCTATCTTCTGGCATCTGGGCGCGCTACAGAGCCGGAGCACTCCATTTCTGAATAACGCATTAAAATGGTCAAGTCATAAACACCATCAAAAATTCTGCCCACTGAGTGCGTAAAATCCAAAAACCATACTCATGAGAAGCTTTTGGTCAAAGGCAGTGGTCACGATGGAAAACGTTATCGAAAAAACTACAAAAATCAGCTAAGATATAAAATATCTCAAAAACTATCAAGGTAGCGCGGTGAAAAACGGGCTAGAATTAGAGTTGTTAAGACCCTAAATTTCCAGTTCGTGCACACGTGCACAGAAAGATCACAGTCTCATGCCAAGCATTCAAAAATCATCGACACTCAGAGGAAGAAATAAATGCAACTTGACCTAATAAAACAGTTTAACATTGAAAGCAAGCACTTCAACCAATGTTTTTGACTAGATGTGTACATGAATCCGAAAGCTCATTGATTGAAATTCAATTTCAAGCCAGCTGATGTTCTCGATATTAGAGATTATCGATGCCGATGATGTGGGGTGGACTCGTCCACCATCAAAAGACTAGAAAGTTCAGGCTTCGAATTAGGCCCAGAACAGCTATTTTTTCGCGATTTTTTGTTTTAGGTTTTACTACTCTATACCCAGAAAAGGGTTTAGAGAGGAAAAGAACACGAGCATATTTGAGCGCGACCACTGCCTTTAAGGTAGAACCCAATGAGTGTTGTGTCTACATGGGGTTGGCGATTGAGGGTTACAATACATAGTTTTTTCGATGTTTTCTTCTACTCAGCACATTCATACATTATTTTTTACGCTCTGATTTCCTTCATGAGCATTTTTTACAAAACGTATGAACAATTTTTCGTATAAAAAGTCTCACAACTAATTCAACCACCGATGGGTCGAAGAGTGGTCAAGTCATTAAATTCTTCCATATCAGTTAGTATTACTGAAATGAGATAGAACACTTGATGGGGAGTTCGGGTTAATAAATGTCAGTTTGATATCGCGTTCTCTAATTGAGTTGATTATTCATCTCCGGATTCAAAGGTGGCGGGTATCACAAAACATTTTCGCAGCTAGACGGGAGCAGTGCAATCTTTTCACTTTCTGTTCGCTGAAGGAAGTCAGTTTCAGGATCAGTCAGAATATGTTATCATTTCGGGAAATCGATGTTTCGGAAAATGTCTCTCTTTTTATAAATATGGATTTTTTATTGAAGCGCTCAAATTTCATTTTCGTAACAAAACCCTTCTGGAACTTCATTTCATGGAAATTGGGCGATTTAATGAAAATTTTATAACAACAGATAGTGGCATTTTCTCCAATATCCATTTCTCGAAAGGTTTGCATATTTTGGGTGGCTTAGTCTCGAGCAAATTTTTCGCGAAAACGACGTATTTCAGCATTTTCCGCGCGCCTGAAGCTCCACAGCGTCATAACTCACTTCAAAAATGATGAACTGGTTTTTCAAGGAAATTTTCGTGTTCCTCTCCGTCAAGCGAAAGCAAAGGTGTATGAAAAAAGTCTATCTGACTGTGGGATTAAGTCGAAAATAAGTATTTCCTATTGAAATCCTCATCGACTGCAGGTCGAAAGGACAGGTCTGATCGTATCGTAACCGTCTGATCAGTTCATAATGAAGGATTTTGAGATGAAAATATGTGATTTTTGAGAGAGTTCTGGATTTGAATCTATTATTTTTCAGCACTATTGTAGGGGACTCGTTGAGAGCAGTTATTCAACGACTTTAAAGGCAGGGTTCGCGATAAAATCGGTTGTTGAGCTAATCCCATGAAAAGGTAGGTCTGGGCATCACAAAAAAGAAAATAAGTAAAAAATTTAATAAAAAACGCTCAGAAACAAGTTATTGCTTGGTGTCCTCCCGCCTCCAATTATCAGGATTTCTATAAAGCCTGTTGTTAACTTTTATTTTGCTTCTAAAGTAATTTCTGAGCACTTCTGGAGACTACTGACTACTTTAAAAACAAAATAAAAGGCGGATAAACAAGCATTAACGAAAACATCGTTAATTAGGAGGCCGGCCGACACCAGTAATTAGCGGTTATACCTTGTTTTTGTGCGTTTTTCCCGAAAAATTCCGGGTTTTTTCACTTATTTTTACTTTTGTGATGACCAAATCTACATTCTCATGAAGAAAGCTCAAAAATCGTTTTTATCGCGAACCCTGCCTTTAAAATTGAAATCGGACTACTTTTATGCGAGCTATGGCGATGCAGCGCTTTGTGCGCTCGACAGACGCCGCATTATGAAAGGAATTTGCCCGGTACTATGAAGTCTGTCCGAATGAGTCCGTCTGCCCACGCGGCAGTCACTTAGGCATCTTTTCGGACGATTCTACCCACGACTTAGATACAGCTGACTGGGATATTGTTCACTTTACGTCTGATGTTCCTGCTAATTGATTCACAGGTCCGAATAATACCTCCGCAATGGCCGATCAACACTCCCGCCAACCGCGTCGGCGGACAGTCTCATTCGTGCAGAATTTAGCTGGCATGAGCAACTCACTACCAGTTTGAGGACGCGATATATGGCTGATTTTTGCTAACCTGAATTCTCCTTGAAATGTTGTACGTTTTTAGATTCGGAAATACTCCTCAATATGGAAGAAATTCGTGCGAACTGTTGCATATGAGCAAACGTCGAGTAACCCATGAATCGCAACCCTCAATCGTCCACCCCACTTGGACGCAGAACTCATTGAGTGCAACCGTGACCGAAAATTTTCCCAAAAGTTTGATTTTAGCATTCTATGCAATCACTGGGTGGCACGTTGATGCTGATTCCGTAAAAGATACCAGCGATACTGTAGTATCAGATAGTGCTCGAGGGCGCTTAAAGAGGCGCCAGCAGCCACGTGGTGCCATCTGCGGGACATCGTAGTAGGTTCTCCAAACCAGTGCCAAGACCGGCTATTTTCACAGGAAGTCTAATTAAGAATGATCTGAGGAGTAATTTCCACATGAGCTATCTTGAAAAGCCATTGTTCCTGTATCAACATTATCCCATGATAGGGGTTTTTTTCAGTTTCTCGAATTATTATTCTTCGAACTTTGCAGTTTTTAAGGTGGTTCAGTTAATTATTCACACGAACTCGAGCGTGAACCGCAATCAATTGTCGCTGCCTACAAGTCTCATTGTGGTCAAAGTCTCATATAATCAAAATAAAACCTTCAAAGGATAAGATAAACCATCTTGGGAGGGAATCTCCAAGAAATAACCATTTTATGATGCCTATATAAACTGGCAACTTCCAACATCCTATGTTGGATTTCAGGGACTCGAAAGCTTGGGATTGCGCATGTACATACAGGCGCTTAGGTTCGCTTTTCAGTGGCCTCCTTTGCTCAGAAAATTGCAGCATTCAATGCGGGTCGAATATACATTCAACTCAAGTGACCACACCCATCGAGAGGCTCAATCGCAGGGGCACGTGCTCCAAACAGCAGCACGTGCCGCAAAATTTAATCGCAAGAGCATGTGCTGCAAGCTAGTCCAGCGCTATCGTAGCAGCACACCAAAACGCGACGAGGCCGGCACACCGACATGCGACGCGGCCAACTCGCCGAGTACCATCTGGGGCCACCGGCTGTTGGACTAGGTCTCTAGCGGCTGGGCGAGCCAATTACCGCAAACTTGGGGAATTGAACCGGCGACGCTGCCGACATCTGAGTCCCGCTTCAAGAGTGCGTCGTATACCCTCCTTTTTTGAAAACCGTTTTCTCATAGAATTGGATTTTTCTCATGCATGTACTGAAAGTTTTATTTTTTGGTTGTACGTGCTATAATTTGAAGCACAATAGGAGCACGTACTACCTTGTGCTCGAAATCGCCTTGTCTTCGAGTTGAATGCATATTCGGCACGCATTGAATGGTGCGATTGTCTGAGTGAGAGGCATGTTTATCGATTTCACAGAATGGGAGGCGCACAGTAGCAGTTCCGCTGGTACACGAGACGACCGCGACGGGAAGCCCTTGCGTTTGAGTTGTTGCCGGACCTCCGCGAGCGGCGAACTAGTCTAACCGAACTGCCACTAGGCGTCGGCGCGAATCGGCAGTGACTATGGCCGATCGGCCAACTACGACGAGGACGTTAAACACAGCTCCGAACTAACCTTGTCTCTGTCTCCTTTAGCCAACTGCATTGCTCGTTTGTAGTAATCAGCGGGTGCTGCCTGATGACCATGTTTGAGGTTGCGACTGTTCATTTCGATATCTATTCCACGTCGTACATGCACTCCAATGTAGTATATATCTTCCTGCACTGAACACACAGGTATACATGCAGATCACATAAACAATTTAGTCTGATGAATGGACGGGGCTGCGACGGCAGATCGCCGTGCGCAAATTGAAACCCCGTTGGCCAGTGACGCCGCCAACACCGCACGGCCAGCCGCCTGGTCAATGCGCCAAACTAAAAATGAAACAGAAACCACACCTATGCTGAAACAAAAAATGTATAACACCGGCGCGCTTGTTCAAGATTAATCCATGATCACCGTCAGGTAGAGCTGGGAGGAGCGACATTGTTTATTGTTAGCGCCGCCGGCGACGCGGAAGGATCACCGAAAATTTGAGGTCAAAATTAAGTGGCGTCAAGGTCAGAGTGTGGATGGTTGAACACTTTTGAAAACATCAAGTGCTAAAGTCAAGTTTTGGTACACCCATAATCTAGCAGCCGGCATGTTTATCCCTAGTACATAACCCACAACCGCACCGCCGCCTTTTCCGGGCATGTACTTAATGCATTGCTGGGCCACGCCGGGTTGTGAGCTCAGAACACGAAAATGAAGCCGTTTTCTCGTCATTTGCAGTTTAGTGCCACTCGAGACCGTCTTGCTAGAAGGAAATAGCCTGGAAATTCAAACTGCAGAAGGCGGCTATTTCACGCAAGCAAAGCGGTTCCGAATGGAGTCCTAACAGCGAGAAACGGATTTGCTTCTCCATTTTGTGTACTGGGCATGCAAGTCTGCGACGGCATGATATAAAGGCAAGCTTACAGGCATCGACTTCCATTTCGAATGTGGCATCACTCGGTTTGCCGTCAACATAGACTGGTCTGGCTCTCTCCAATGCTCTGCGGGCCGACAGGGCTCTCAGGAAGGACAGAGCCTGGAATTATGTGTTTTCTTGATGTTCACGCGGTTCACTCAGACCATTCGTGCGCGTGCATACTGTCAAGGCATGACGCAGTACCTGCGCCTGCACTGCCGGCAAAAATGCGAATTCTTTCCGAATCAGAAATTCATTATCAGGACTGAAGTAGCGTGGGTTTTGCAGATATCCAATGACAGCGTTGATGTGTTCCTTGGGTGAATTTGGAATCTGGCTGAAGGTGCAACAACTCTGAACACGAATGTTGTGATTGTGATTCAGCCTTCATATTGTGTGCAGCATAAACCTAACCTTGATTTCAATCGTGGAATTCGTTGCCATTTGGAGCAGTTTGTCGGCGACGTCATCTGTCACAAAAGAGGCATCCAGATTAAAAGCGCGCCTAAAGGAAGCAGTGCAGTTTTTTTTGTAGCATTTGACGGAAACGTATTGAAAACTACAATACCCGCGCTAAGTTTTGCAAAATCGGGGAACATCTGGCAAACTTGGCAAAAAAAGCGTCCGATACATGTAGCTTTTTTGAATGAAGACTTTTTCAAATTCTGAAAGCGCTATCGTATTCACAGATCAAATTGCTTCCTAATTATGCGATTTGTTGTAGGCCGTTGTTCGCTAAAATCGCTTTGTTTTTAAAGGAAGTAGCTTTTGCTATCCGTTTTCGAAAACGTCGCGCGCGGCGAAGCGCGGTGAAACTTTGAGCAGTAATTTTACAAGTAATAGAAGAACAATCGGTATGCTTCCTTCATAAATTAGGTGTAGGTGGAAGAATCTCAAGGTTTGCGTAAGTTGAATTTTCGAAATCCATTTAAGAATCCGGGGCTCTTGCAACAAAACTCCGGCGTTTCAGGTAGCTCTCAGGCGTGTTTAATGAAGGATTTCGAAAATTTATCAAACAAAATCCTTGAGATTCTCTTACCTGCACCTAATTTACGAAGAAACCATGCAGATTGCTCTTCCATTACTTGTACAATTACTGCTCAACGTTTCGCCGCACTTCGTCGCGCGCGACGTTTTTAAAAACCGATTTCAAAAACTATTTCGTTCAAAAATAAAGCGATTTTAGGGAAATTTGGCCCTCAGGTTACATAATTAGGTAGAAATTTGATCTGTGAATATGATAGCGTTTTCAGAATTGAAAAATTCTCCATTCAAAAAATTTACATGCATCGGGCGCTTTTTTGCCAAGTTTGCCAGATGCTCCCCGTTTTTACAAAACTTAGCGCGGGTATTGTACCTGAGTGTACAGCTGACAGGGACGACGAGTGAGGATCGTTGGCGGTCAGCCAAACTGCGTAAGGAAGCATATTGAAACATAAGGTTGCCAAGACCTACAAGCAAAAATCAACACTAGCTTTCAACACTTCCTACATTTTCCTCAATCTAATACCTTTGCTGAAAGTGAAGTTGCTTACAAGGTAATACTGCTGCGTCTCATGGAAAAACGAAATGTCGCGAATCACTTTCGCTGTCGAGAGAGACCATGGTTGGTCCAGTTTCACATCACCACCTAGAACGAAATCGAGGAAGATGAAGTTGCTCGAGAGTCACTTACCACAAATGTTGTAAGATTCATAGAGTAATAGTTAATTTAACCATCGGCTCTCTTATATACATACTCAGCACAGTTATTCGTATAACTTCCTCATCAGATTTAGTCTAGTTAATAGAACCGGTGCGATAATTGCAGCTGGCCGTGCGGCCTCAGACAGTCGTGGGGTAGTACGTCTACTTCAAAGGCAGTGTTCACGATCATCATAAATTTTGAGATTATTGGCTATATCGATTAAGTAACACCCGAGTAGGACTAAACTGACCTAGAAATTGAGAAAAACGCACCAGAACTACATGAAATACCCTACTCTCACCCCGCCTCTTTACTCTCATAGGAGCTGTTCGTTGTGACACTGAAATATTTTATGGACCCGTTGTTTGGAATCCCCTCTTCTCTGTTGCTCCGCTCTTAACGTCGGACCCTGACTAACACTGCTTTGCACAAAAAATTCTTCTATTTTTCACTTATCAAATTTTTCACCAATGACAACCACCGAGAACATGTTCATAAAATCGGATAACTAGTCCATATCATAGAATAATGTCACTGAAATAAGACGTTACAGTGCGTTTCTCGATGTTTGTTCATAATTTTGTTAACACTTGGTGGCCGACGCATTGTATAAAGTCAAAAACTGGGGGACGAAAATTATCATTGTGAACACTGCCTTTAAGGCAGTGGTCGCGATGAAAAAAATTTTTTGAGAAAACCGTGAAAATAAGCTTGGTCCACAAACGTCTTCAAATACACGAGAAGCTTACGGGGCAAGAAGCGGACTACACTTAGATTTATTAAGTTCCTAAGTTACTGATCCATGCACACATGCACAGCTCCGCCTAAAAAGATCGGAGTTTCATGCTGAGTAGTCAAAACTAGGCGACATTCTGGGGCAGAAATAAATGCGAAACCAACTAACAAAATCAGTTGAAAAATGAACGCCAGCACCTCAGTCAATATTTCGATTAGATGAGGGCATAAATATTCGAGCAGGCGGGTTCGAAGAAAATTGGTCATTGATAAGATGTCGATATCAAGATAGCTGATGTTTTTGATACGAGAGATCATCGATGCCTATGGTGTGGAGTCGGCTCGTCCACCATAAAAAGATCGGAAAGTTGAGGCTGATGATCTTACCCAGAACAGAGCTTTTTTCGCAACCTTTTCTGGTGGAACCTACTATTCTAGATCTAGAAAAGAATTTAGAGGAAAAAAGTTAAGAAGCATATTTCATCGCGATCACTGCCTTTGATAGGGGGTTGTACTCGGGTACAAAGAGATTAGCAGCACCCCTGCTGTAGCTACTGCTGACAGCAGAAGCTGATGCCAATTAGCAGCAGCTCTTGTGCTCGGATACAACCCCTTTGTTAATTCTGACAAGCGTGAGTTCGGCAGCCCCCTCTCCTAGTGTCTGCTGACACTCTCCTCCATTGATTTATCTGATATGGATAAACATTGCTGCATACTCTGTACGACCGCGCGAACATATAAAGCGACCAGCCTTACTAAGGGGGCATTCGGCCGTTTGAGGCCGCTCCGAGAAGGTGACATTGCGTCTTCTTCTACACGTGAATTTTGAAAGCTGGGGGGATCGTCCCCATGGTCCATAGCGCGGGAAGCTTCCTCGTTGTGGACCGTGGCAAAGATAATGCCATAGTTGCGAACCGTCTAGAGGTTGGCATCTTTGCTGCTGGCCGTGACCAGGATTATACGCACTACCGCTAAGAAGGGTGTATATTTAAACTCTTACTCCGTGTCCAGAACAGGCTATCGATACCGGGAGTTGAACTCCAGCATACGTTGGCAGCATATGCTGCTGTTAGCAGCAGCTCCTGCTAATAACGAGGGGTTTGATCCTATCCCTAATATAGATCTGATTTCATGATTTCGGTCATGGCTCTTTTAGCAAGTCAAATCTTCTGTCAAATCCAATGTTCGAGCCTAAATGTAGAAGAAAAAGTTCGAAATTAAGTTTTCAAATGGGTGGTAGAATAGGTACAATTGGTACACCACGAACGTCGCCGACGGTGGAAATGGCCCAGCACCCCTGTTTTTGAGGAGGACGCAAGGACAGGGGCGGGCAGATACAGGACGGGGCCAGCTTCTCGCTCGTTTAGCGTCGTTGTTGGTCGTTTTTGACGCTTGAAAATGCGTAGGCGCTGTGCTCTGAGCCATACCATTCTATTTTCGTAATTATCTCAATCACGTTTACGAGCGTGTATGTTGCCTTTAACCCATTCACGACCACGCCTAATTTTGGGTAACTGCACATTCGAACCGCGTGCAATATTGCGTTGCTGTATATGTACCGTGTCCCTTCGGTGGGAAACGCGAGTTCGAATGGCACGCCAACGAAAATTGATTCACGTTTTCCATCTTCATAGTGAAGCTATCAATGAAGTAATGAGTGTACCAAAGCTTCCACTCATGGAACTCTCCCTATCATGAGAAACAACTGCCTGATATCACGGCAGGGTCAAGTGAGAATATTATTTAACCACCACTGCTCCGGTAATACTCACTTAAAGAAGTTCCATCGAATGTGTTTCAAGAATCTGCCAAGTAATTTTTAATTTTGTGCCGTGTAGGTCTGGTCCAGGTGGGTAAAAAAATTAAAATTGAAGAGAATCTATATTTCGGGGTTAAGGCAGGTGTAGTAATGGTAGTGGCACGTTTCCAGGCGAACAGAACGTGAATCCACCTCAGACGTCCCGCTGATAAAGCTAAGAAATGGCAGTACAAGAAAAAAGAGCTCATAATGCACTCGAAGAATTGTTTTTGCTAAGTTTTTTCGTATTGAGCCATAGCTATTTTCACAAAATTTTGAACACTGTGCTATTGAGGAGCTGCTGACGGGCCACGACTTTTATAGTGAAGTCTAGGATAGGTTAAAACATTGAACATAAGAAAGTTTGGGAATTTGTTCTTGCTGCAGAGAAATCGATTTTCGAAAAGCGTGTCCCACCGGTGGGACACGTGATCGTGAATGGGTTAAAGGCAGCAGACACGCTCAAAAATGATATCAATTTTATGGATTAAACTGAAGGTCTGAAGCTGTTAGTATTCAGAAATAACGAAAAAGGCGAAAACAAATCGACGGAAATCAAGATATAACGGTACGTTCTATATTGGCCCAGAAGTGGACGAGTTGTACGGCACTGGCTGAAATAGCGGAGCTAGCAACAAATTTGCTGGGAAAACGACGCTAATGTACTCGTACGACCCTTTCTGGAACGCTTACGTCGTTAGAAGCCTGAAAAGTAATCTAAAGTGGCCGCAATAGAGCATTGAATACCTGTATGGAGGGGCGGAGCCCGTATCGATGGGCGGAGCAAGGATGATTTCGTGACTGACTACGGCTCAAATACGGTCATTTGGACTCGTTTTTAACGCTTGCAACTTTGTGAGGGCTCTTCTTGGGCCTGCACGACCCCACCAATGTAGCTATCTCAACAACTTTTTCGAGCGTGTCTGCTGCCTTTAAAGGCGCAGCCCAACCGCAGAACCAATTCTCAGTTTTTCTGCTTATTTTGGACAGAACTTAGCTCTGATCACAATGACGTCTCCAGAATCGTTCAGAACCCACTGAAACGGAATTATGGCTCTTGAAACATAGTGAGTTTGAACGCCGGGATTCTTGTCGACGAGTAGTAGGGGGCTTTTTTTTCTCGTAAATCGCCGTCATCGTTCCGCAGCAAATCACATTATAAAGCTAGATCAATAACGAATGAAAAAACACAAATTTGGTTGAGAATGCAACTCGCATCTTGCTCCTACTAAGGGCGAAAACTTGTCGATGGGCGTTACCCAAATTTTTTTCCTTTCTGGGACGTGGTCTACTTTTTCCGCGTTTTTTTCTCGTTTCTTTGAGCGAAGTGAGATTTCTTGCCTGGCAGGGTTGCTATACACGGCGGATGGAGTATGATATAGAAAATTACTCCTGAGATTGGGCTGTGCCTTAAACCTCCGGAAGTTTTGCTCTTACAAAGACTAGGAAGACTAACTGAACTTTTTCGTGTATTCTGATTTCGTATTTTCTCTGGAAATCACATTTGTAAGGCTCAGTCAGATCCAGTCGAAAATGTGGGCGTTTTTCTGTGGCCATTATACTAAACACCAAAGTATGAGAATATGTAACTCACCTCCCTGAGGGAACACCCTCGTCTTGCTAATGAGCTGTCTTCTAGATGTTGTACGCTTTGGAATATCGTCTCCTGATGACATTGTCAGAGTCATGAATAGCGATACGCTCAGCATAAATAGAACCAGAGCAATTACCAAAGTGCATCGTAGAACTGAACAGAAAATTACGAGTTTTTTCTGACAGCAAAACAGAGTACAAAAATGAATGGTTAGAAACATTTCTTCTATCCTTCAAACAATTCATAACGAGAAAAACCTCAAGCCTATCCAATGGAGGTGGAGGACTCTGGCTCATTTCAAAACTTCGGCGCAAGCTCGCTGATTGCTTCAACGAGCTTGTAACTTCGTGGAGCGCAAGCTTCATAGGTGGTTGCGCGCAAGCTTGTTGGATAGTAGCGCGCTCTTGCTAGATAGTGGCGCAGAACCTGTAATATACCGACGACCAAACATACAGTGCGAATTAGATGTACCTACATACGTCATCAGTTCTCACTGACAAAGTAATTATGACAACGACATACACAGGCTTGTTTGTAATGACACACTTGAACAGTCCCATATATGTATAGTATTACATTTTCCCTTTCAATCGTTCACTAGTTAAAATTTCCTTCTTAGTGAGAAATTACGTCGAGAATCTGTTTCATACTGAATGTGTGATCGTCGCTATAATATGTATGGACAGCACATATCTACCCAGTAGGCCCTTGTGGGCGCAAGCGAGGCCGTCAGGCGTACTGTACCTTCTTTCGCTAGGTTCTCCTCCCCTGTTCCTGCTCCTCCCCCGTTATTCACTCACATTTTATTTAATTTCGAGTCTTTTTCCATGACGATCTTCTCTCAGTTTTCATAATGCATGCATACATGGGTCAGAATTCGTAACCCTTTTTACTGCTCACTGTTTGTTGGCTTCGTTCAAACAGCGGCGTATACACATTTTCAATATTTTCAATATAAAGAAAATATGGGTGAGCAGTGCTCACGAGCAGCAGAAGCAAAATCAGGACTTATAAAAACGCAGGTGGTTTTTGTGTTTACCCTGTTTATGGTCCTACGGTTTTCATAACGAAGCTACGTGTAAATCTATAGGTGGGTGGAAAATGTCGCTTTTTTCGACTCCTTAACAACTTTATAATAGTAGCGAGTACAAATAAACCTCAGATTCGTGATCAGCACAGTAAATCACAATCCTGGAAAATTTAGGTCAAATCTAGAACATTTGTCTAGAACGCTTTTAGAACCCCTAGTTGGTAGAAGTAATCGCTTAAAGGCACAGTCCAACCTCGGATTCAGTTTTTTGTTTTCCTGCCTATCTCGAAAATGGTCCCACGCTGATTCCAACGATGTCTCTGGAATCGTATAAGACCCCCTTGGAACGGAGTTATGGCCCCTCAAAAAATCAGCTACGGAAGCATGGTGGACGAGTTGTCCGAGGCTTGTAACTTCTGTCATTTGCTACCGATGTATACCAACCGACCTGAACAAAGAAAGAAGTCGAGAATGAAGGGAAGAACGGGGCTACTGATCGGAAACCATCGCTTATCTCGCTACTATTGAGCTCGAAAGATCGTAAAAGGGGCGTGCCAAAGTGGCTTCCCGAGGTGGGCG
Source organism: Aplectana chamaeleonis (assembly GCA_029168955.1). Classification (NCBI taxonomy): domain Eukaryota; kingdom Metazoa; phylum Nematoda; class Chromadorea; order Rhabditida; family Cosmocercidae; genus Aplectana; species Aplectana chamaeleonis. The sequence goes on from JAPDOI010001348.1 coordinate 50,732, forward strand.
CCCCAGGGTGGCTTCCTCCTACATCTTGCTTATTCGGAGGAATTGGGAGTTCGCACTTGGCAGGTGCTATATATGGTGGGTCTACTTCACAGTTATGTGGAAATCCGAGATTTCGTCCCTGAGCTTGGACTGTGCCTTTAAAGGCAGTGGTCGCGCTCAAATATGCTCGTCTTCTTTTCCTCTCTAAACCCTTTTCTGGGTATAGAGTAGAAGAACCTATAATAAAAAATCGCGAAAAAATAGCTGTTCTGGGCCGAATTCAAAGCCTGAACTTTCTAATCTTTTGATGGTGGACGAGTCCACCACACATCATCGGCATCGATGATCTCTAATATCGAGAATATCAGCTGGTTTGAGATTGAATTTCAATCAATGGACTTTCGAATTTATGTACACATCTAGTCAAAAACATTGGTTGAAGTGCTTGCTTTCATTGTTCAACTGTTTTATTAGGCAAAATTTGCTTTTATTTCTTCCTCTGAGTGTCGATGATTTTTGAATGCTTGGCATGAGACTGTGATCTTTCTGTGCACGTGTGCACGAACTGGAAATTTAGGGTCTTAATAACTCTAATTCTAGCCCGTTTTTCACCGCGCTACCTTCATAGTTTTTGAGCTGTTTTATAGCTAGGTTGATTTTTGTAGTTTTTTCGATAACGTTTTTCATCGTGACCACTGCCTTTAACAAACATGCCGTACAAGTCGAAAACGCTACCACTCTGTGAAAACTTCGTAAAATGAAATTTTACCCAATTTTTGTCAAGGGGGATTGTTTTGAGAGCTGAACACAATTATTATGTCCTTTTTACAGATTCTTGAAGATTACTGGATGGTTTGGAACGTAGGCCAACGTATTGCTTTGAGTAGGAAACTCGGAAATCAAAATAATCTTGCACATTACTTTAAGATGGAAACGGTTTAACAGCAAACACTATTGGGTGAAACTCTTGAGTCTGAGAAAAAAACGAATAAAAACTGATCAACTGACCTTGACGCATTCGCATTCGCTCCTGGCGTTCACTGATCCGAAATGGATTATGAGCGTCGTTTATTGATGACGAAGAGGATTGAAACGGGGTCAGGTCTGAAGACGACTCGCAACCTGGGCGCCACTTTGGGAAAATTCTATTCGGCCTTAGAAGACTAGCTTTGCTAGCCTTATTGAGGAACTAACACACTTACTTGGATTCAAATATTAGTTTATCTGAATAACGATATTGCTTTTTGAGAGCAAGTCGTAGCGAAATCGATTATCCGTGCTGTTCCAACCTAAATCGATCCTTCATCTCATAGAACCACTAAAAGCCGGTCATCTTGCCAGGAATGTGATCGTTGCCATCCCAAAGTTATGTACAGTCCATTGTAGAGGGAAAGGCGATAGTGCGGTTGCGGTCAACACACTGTATACAGTCCACGGCAACGAAGAAAGCCATTTTGCGATTGCGTATTTAAACTAAGCATTCTGTAGGCTGCCCCAAAACCGACGGCAAAGTGGTAATTTTCTCCTGAGTTTTTAAGAAAATATATCGCGAACCTTGTTCACCCACAAGTGAGTTTTCCCCCACACTCACAAACATTATCAATATACACAGAAACTTCACCATTAATACACGCAGAAAAAAACAATATAAAGTGAAAAAACGGAAAAAATTGGAAATAACAGAGAGAAATTCGTTTTTTCTCGTAATTCCTGCGTGGATTCATGGCGAAGGTTCAGGTACTATCGTTCTCGGAGCCATTTTTCAGTCCGCGATCGCGGACTACGGCCGTTGCATCATGCGGCAGATGATAATCGTGCTGGAAGAAAGGTGAATCGTGTCGGTACCAAGTGTTTCCAGCACGCTAATCACGTGATTCATGATGAAACAGCCGTAGTCCGCAAATGCGAACCGGAATTGGGTTCCGGAAACGACAGTATGTTGCTATTCTTTATGTGTGTGAGCGAACTCATCGTTTTTCAAATTTCCCGGCAATTTTTCATCTAAAGTACATTGCAACATTGCAGTTGATTATGGCGCAACCTACTGTATGATTAGTGGAAAAGCCCAACCGGACAATCTCCTTTTCCGTTGTCGTGGACTGTAAGTACACGCTAATGAAAAAGGAGATTGTGGCGCCTTTCCAAATGATGTCATTGATCGGCCGAACAGCTGATGTTAAAGGAAAGTTCTGTGTTCTCCTTTTTTTATTGTTTGTTTCTGATTTTTAATTCTTTCCTTCTTTTTTGTGTGTTGCGGGTAGGGTCTTTACTTCGCATTTGAGAGATATTTGCAGTTATTTTGACTTCCTGAGAGCTTCCTTTCGAGATTTTAAGTCGAAAGTGAAAAAAATTCAAAACAAGGACGCCTTTCCGTGGGATTTCACAGAGTGGTATTGAGTTATAGTCCATGGAATTTTCGAGCAACTTGCATTTTTTTCGAACCTAAACCCATCCGAAATGAGCTATTATGAATGCTAAATCAAATCAGGACATGGCCAAATCGATTGAAGGATTGTGAGACCATTTGCTGAGCGCGGCTTTCTACTTAATAGACGCTGACGTTAATTCAGAAAATACAGGTCTCGTAGAAAACCAAATCCACGGTTTCGAATTGTTCCAGTTGGCTCATCCAATATCTTTCCCTACGGCTCTCTTTTGCGTTGACTGCTTAGTGTACGTGAAACATACTCAACACACAATAATGGCCCACCGTATGCCGTAGTCTGGTTATTGCATGAAAAAGGTTTCGCTTGAAGCCAAACAAAACATTAGGCCAGCCTCATGGTCGGGAGGTAGTCCAACGTAGTCCCCCTCACAAGCGATGCTTAAAGCGGTAAACGTTTCTACGAAAACGAAATGCATTACTAGTTTATATTCGTCCTCTTTAGTAACATTTCGAAATACGCTGCTCCTAGCTGCTGCTGCTCCTCCTGCTCTTTCGCTTGCTCCTTGGGACTACCTGTACCATGAGCACAGATTCAGCGGAAAATCTCAGAATTGAAATTCTGCCCGGACCCTGCCTTTAAGCATGACAGTGAAGATTCAATTCCGCACCAGTGCCGCTTTTTGCTATTACATTGGGATTCCGTGTTCTACTTGAATACGCCGTCTTCGGTATTTGTTAGCGTTTTCCAGCTTTATTAGTAATCACCCTGATATCACATGCGATCATTCACGAACATTAACGTTAACTTATAATCGATAGTGGTGGTAAAAAATTTGTTCATTGTTTTTTTTGTTGCGCTCGTCAAAGTGCATGTCAAAAAGCGAACATATAGAATAAAAGTTGTGCAGTAGTATGCTCCCTTCGAAGCCGTCTTGGCGATTTGTGCAACGAAGCTTACAAGAATTAGGATTTTATCAAACTCAACGGCATCTGTCTGGCGAATCTTGACATATGTTTTTGCCAATTTGAGCACCAAGGGTAATCTGAGACATTGTGATGAAAACATAAAGACTTTTAGGATGGTGGCCATCGTGTATCAACACCCCTGAGGAGGCGGGTGAAACGCGTGAGGAGCGAGGTTCCTGATTGGACGCAACACGGGGCTTGCGACGCCCCCTGGCTGCGTCTCTCCCGTTTCTCCTGCCTCCTCTGGAGAGTTGATACACGATGGCCACCACCCAGACTTTTACAGTAGGAACAGCGCATGGAGCCTGCGGCCTATTTTTTTCCTTTCTCATCACACTAGCCAAGAGTTACAGAAAAAAACTATTCAGTCGGGCTTCAAAAGAGTCGGGGTGCTCCATAATATAACCGGCTTCGGACCATGCGCACACGACGAGCCTCTAAAGCAGGGGATGACAGAGGATTCGGTGCACCAACGAAACTACCTAAAATTGCTAATATTTTACAAGCTTACTCCTAGCATTAAGATTAAGCATATTTTGTCACAGACACAAGTATGCAAATAGGTTTCAAAAAAATCTTCAGGTGCTTCGAAAATTACATTCCGAACGTTGCCACGTTTTTGAATATCGAATGGCAAGTGGTGTACGATGACGTAAGGATGGAATCTCTGAAAAAAGCCTTCATGTAGCTTAAGAAGCCGACGTTGGCAGGCTGAACTAGGCTCGTAACGCCAGCGTGAATCGATTGTATATCCAGTGTTTTCAGTCAATAGAAGAGCCTGGACTGCAGCATGGTTGGAGAAACCGCTCCACGAGTTCAGAATAAGCACACATTTGTTGGAAACTTGCGGTATATATGAATACGTTTTCGAAAAAAAAAGAAAGCACTGCTGCCGTGGTCATGATGTGAGACGATCCACTGACGACTTACAGCATCTTGATCTTGAGAATACCTCTCTGTGTAAAACGACCAGCCGGTTCAGGCAACTGCACAAAAAGGACCCTCCTCCCCCCGATTAAACCGGAGGCGAATAGGATGCGCATCAAAGTAATACTATGGGTGTGCTGCTGCTCCTCCCTCTATCCAGCAGTGGTGCTAGCTTGGGATCCTGTCCCGCAGGACTCGCGGAGCTGTAGCACAAATTACGAAATCGACCAGAACCAACTTCACCACAGTAGGCACGGTTTGACCGGCAACACCACAAACTTGGGTAATTGAACCTTTTATTATTATGAACCAACTTAAAATGAACGAACATGAAAATTAATTAATAAAACCAGATCACTCTTCGACCGGTAGTGATGATGACCTCAAGGACCGAGGTCTAGAAAACTTCAGGGTCTTAGGGCCAAGAGAAATTATTGATGAATAAGGCCCTAAGGGTCACAGAGCAAAACATTGATGAACAACATTAGGGCCTCAAGGGCAAGAGAGGATCTATCGATGAAAAATAATATGGGGCTTAAAGGCTGTGGTCGCGCTCAAATATGCTCGTCTTCTTTTCCTCTCTAAACCCTTTTCTGGGTATAGAGTAGTAGAACCTGTAAGAAAAAATCGCGAAAAAATAGCTGTTCTGGGCCGAATTCGAAGCCTGAACTTTCTTGTCTTTTGATGGTGGACGAGTCCACCCCACATCTTCGGTATCAATGATCTCCAGTATCAAGAACATCAGCTGGCTTGAACTTGAATTTCAATCAATGAACTTTCGGATTTATGTACACATTTGGTCGAAAACATTGCTTCAAGTGCTTGCTTTCAGTGTTCAACTGTTTTCTTAGGTAATTTTGCATTTATTTCTTCCTCTGAGTGTCGAAGATTTTTTGAATGCTTGGCATGAGATCATGATCTTTCTGTGCACGTGTGCACGAACTGAAATTTTAAGGTCTAAATACCTCTATTTCTAGCTTTTTTTTCACCGCGCTACCTTCATAGTTTTTGAGCTGTTTTATATCTAAGCTGATTTTTGTAGTTTTTTCGATAACGTTTTTCATCGTGACCACTGCCTTTAAAGGCAGTGTTCACGATGAAAAAAGTGTTTGAAATTTCACTAGGAATGGGTAGCGGATGGACATTCTGTAACGTTAACGTCGAAAGAACGCATGAAAACGAGCCAGGAAGAGCCCCAAAAGAGCCCGAAGTTGCCACTTTGAGCGCAAGGCAAGCCCCAGAAGCGCATTGCCACCGACGTGAACGAATGAAAGCTTGAAATTGTGAGATGAGCGATGGTTTCCGATTATTGGCCCCGTTCTTCCCTTCATTCTCCACTTATCTCTTTACTCGGGTCAGCTCGCATACATCAGCTGCAAAAGACGGAAGTTACAAGCCTCGAAAAACTCGTCCACCATGCTTCTATAGCTCAATTCTTGAGGGACTATAACTCCGTTCCCAGAAGGTCGTGTACGATTTCAGAGACATCGTTGGAATCAGCATAAGACCGCTTTCAAAATAGGCTAAAAAACAGAACAATTTTTATCGTGGACACTGCTTTTAAAGGCCAGAGCATTAAAAAACCGCGGCCAGAACGGCCAGGGAAACCCGACGGCCCCAGGGACCAGACTACAAAACACCCGGCCTCATAGGCCAAAAAAACCCGACAGCCGCAAGGGCCAGATCACCACCACGCGGCCACGAAGATCAGAAGAAACCAGCGGAACGAACGCCGCACTGCCAGCCGTAAAGATCGAGCCTTTTCCATTCACTAGACTAAAATCGATAAGTAGACCATGCAAGACCTTTAAAGACACAGTACACCCTCAGACATAATTTTTTTGATTTTCATCAGATTTTGTAGTAGACCCTTCCTGTATACCACGTATAACACTTACCGAGTGCGGAATCTCAGTTCTTCCAAATTAGCGAGATATAAAGGCTCTGCAGAGTTGCACCGCAGCGAGTTTCGCTGCATCAGGACAATGTTGGAGAATGGGGGACGCCAAGCAGCGGGCTAGTTTCAGCGGAGCCACACGTTCGTATTTTCTGTTCTGGATGTAGATTCAACGCCCGAAAATACCTCGCACGTTTTCCACAGGGTTGAGGTCCTGCAAACCGACGGGCCATTCTAGCAAATTGGCATGATCGGCCTGAAACCAAGCACGCGCTGTCCTGCTGACAAGAAGTGAAGGCGGAAACGGAATAGAAAAAAACTGGAAATGATTTTCCGGCGCGTTCTAATAATCTGTGGAGTTCATAGGTCATGACGCTATTAGCTTATCCAGCTTGAAACCCCACCTGGTCTGGGTCAACGCATTATTCTTTCTCCTCCTAAATTCCTACTCAAGGATATATTGGGGTCCTTGTGTGGATCCTTCGAAAACCTTTTTTATCGGTCGAAAGCAAGTGTAATCCGAACGAGCGTGATCAATTCTATTATATTTATTCATTTTTGACTAAGCATTCCAAACATTAGAGAGATCTACAAAATGACCTTTATGCCTCCTTGAGTAGGAATTTTGGAGGAGAAAGAGTAATGCAATGATCTGGATTCAGGTGGGGTTTCAAGCTGGACAAGCTAATAGCGACATGACCTATGAACTCCACAGATTATCAGAATGTGACGGAAAATCATTTCCAGTTTTTTCTGTTCCGTTTCCGCTTTCACTTCTTGTCAGTAGGACGACGCATACTTGGTTTAAGACCGATCCAGCCAATTTGCTAGAATGGCCGGCCGGTTCGCAAGACCTCAATCCAGTAGAAAGCGTGGGAAATATTCTTGGGCGTTGAATCTACATCCAGAACAGACATTACGAGCGTGTGGCTCCGATGAAACTAGCCGTAATAAGCGAATGGGCGCAGATTGAAAGGGGCGTTCCCAAAAAGCTGGGTTGAAACATACCAAACAGAGTTTTCGAAGTGGTTCAGCGCCAAGACATTTCTAAAGACTGATAAATAACGTGATGTTTCTAGTGGTTCTTACCATGAACGAACTGAAACAGATGGCGTAGAATACCAATTTCTACGAGAACGTCAGCTATGTCGTATAATTTCGCAACGGCCATTTTTGACGATTTCCGTTGCCAGTTTCCTGCTAGTGGCTCTAATTTCATAAAGATTCGTACCTAGGGGGTTTCGAGGGTGCTGCATCGATTGGCGTTTACCGTTTGTCTCCTCAATTGACGCGAAGTTTGGAACCGCGGAAATTGGGGTATGTCGTATAATTTTGCAACGCACTGTATAGGGCACCAGACCATCTGTAAACCGTGGAGATATCGTAAGTGAAATTTATCATGAACACTGCCTTTAACGATAAACAATGAGCATTGACAAGAGAGTTGCGAATTTCGAGGATTGAAACTCAACATTTCAACCAAGTAAGGATAAAAGTGCCGGAAATCTGTAATACAAGGTGTTTGAAAACAGCTGTTAAAAGGACGAGCGCGTAAATTTAGCATCGGAGAGCGAAATCTCGCCGGGTATTGCGCCGCTGGTAGGACCCTACCCGAGATTCGCGCTGGGTAGGCATTGGTAGGTTGCTACCGTGGGTAGCAAGTTTTGTGAATCGCGTCATTCGCGCGAATTTCGTTAGGAAGTTACCCTTACCCAGCCTACCACCGCTAAATTTCGTTGATGAATCCGGCCCCAGAAAGCCTGAGGCAGAATTTATACCGAATTTTCCGTTTTTACCGTATTTACCGGAAAAAATTTCGGTGAAAAGTTTCGGTGAAAAATTTACCGAAAAGAATTTTCCGCTTATCCATGGTCGGCAGCGGCAGCTACGGGCGCCGCTGAGTCAACGCGACTGCTGCGCTGCAGAGGGTGTTGCGGATTGAATGGTAATTTATGGATCTTCTGTATTAGAGTAAGATGAGGTCAGCAGCGGCGACGCAACATGCTGTGGCCGTATTCATGAAACCACCGGCGCAGGAAGGGGGCGGAACCTTTCCGCGCCCGGCGTATGGCAACCAAAATTGTGCCTTCCCTGCCCAAATTTCAATAGTGGCGGTCTCCTCTTCGCCACCTGAGAGAGCAGAGACAGGCATGGTAGCCACCTGCAGAGACGCAGAGGAGACCAACGGGTAGAAGGCTGCTGCCTCTCAGCTCCGTTAGCAATGCATTCCGGCGGGCATAGCATACCGGACCTCAACTGTGCAGGTAGACAGGAAGTGTCCGCACTGCCTGTCAGCGAGATATTGATTATTCTTTGCCGCATGAGAACGACGTAGCAGGCAGCCTCAGCGCTCTCCGTTTATCCGCTAGGTGGCTAGGAACCTTCATATCTATCCGCCAGGTAGCCGGCAGGCTTCCTGTCTACCTGCCGGGTACCCAGGAAGGTGCAACGTCGAAAACTCGTCCAGCGCGGGTGGACTTTGTACCTTCCCGGGAGGCTCCCAACGCTTCATGAATACGGCCACTGGAGTTTCCCCTACCCCTCTTTCTATGTTACTTTTCCTCCACTGTCAGTAACCATCTCCAATCATATTTCACAAAAGAAAACACTGTTCACCTTTGTTGACAATTCATTCATTGTATTTATTTTAAGAGTTTAATTGGCGAAGCTTATAATCCCGTAATTAATGCTACCATATATTGTTTATTCTACCAGGCTTTCTTTTCCACTGAAGCAGTTTTTTGCAGTTGTTTTCAAATTTTATAAATAAGAATTCAATCGGTCGAATAGACATGGCATATCGTTTTATTCTCCGTCTCCCAATATTGTCTGCCAGTGATTGCGGGAAATCAATGCCCGTCATTCCCCTGTTTCGCACTAAGGTTTGAAGTCTAGGTGTGGGAAAAAGCTTGGTATGAATAGAAGCATGATGGCTGTCCTTTACTTCTGTAAGGAACTAAAGCGATATACATACTCCACAGCGCGCGCGGGCGTGGCGTTAGAGCATGAATACTTTGTACGCGCAGCACACGCGTCACGCGCTTGCGGTGACTATTAATATCCCAGCGGCGACGCCATTGCGGAACCGAAAAAAGTGGCCACTAATTTTTCCAGGCGAGCGAATCCTGTAGGGTTTGCGTAATAATTCTAGTGTGATGAATGGACGGTGCTGCGACGGTAGATCACCCCTCGCGAATCGAAACCACATTCCCCAGTGAGGCCGCCAACCCCGCACTGCCAGCCTCCTGGTCCATGCGTCAGACTAAACCGAAAACGGGAACCATACATGCGTTCACCATCACGATAGCAGAGCATAGTTATGGAATTAGTTATCAAAGAATGGCCCGTCGGTTTGCAGGACCTCAAAACTGTGGAAAACGTGCGAGGTATTTTCGGGCGTTGAATCTACATCCAGAACAGAAAATACGAACGTGTGGCTCCGCTGAAACTAGCCGTTATAAGCGAATGGGCGCAGATTGAAAGAGGCGTTCCCAAAAAGCTGGGTTGAAACATACCAAACAGAGTTTTCGAAGTGGTTCAGCGCTAAGACATTTCTGAAGACTGATAGCTTGATGTTTGTAGTGGTTCTTACTATGAACGAACTGATACAGATGGCGTAGAAAAGAAATTTCTGCGAGAACGTCAGCTATGTCGTATAATTTTGCAACAGCCATTTTTGACGATTACCCTCGCCAGTTTCCTGCTAGTGGCTCTAATTTCATGAAGATTCGTACCCAGGGGTTTTCGAGGGTGCTGCATCGATTGGCGTTTACCGTTTGTCTCCTCAATTGACGCGAAGTTTGGAACCGCGGAAATTGAGGTATGTCGTATAATTTTGCAACGCACTGTATAGCAAGGCATGCTTAAAAAGGACACGAAAGACGCGTTTCTAAGCAAAAATAGGCCCTCTCTTGTTTACGTTGATTTTTGAGCGTGGAGGAATTCACCGCTAGAAGGATGATACCTATCAGTGCAATGAATCAATCAGCTCACTTATCAGCACTTCCTTGACTTGATCATTCCTGTAATCTGAGTCTTCATTTGTTCATTCCGAGGGGGCGGATCTGGGCCACCAGGCGTGTCTGGGGCACAAAAACGAATAACGGCTGCTTGTTTGCAGCTGATATTTTGCCGCCCTGACTCGGTTTCTACCGTTCTTTCGACACTGGGAGCCTAGGATCCTTCTCGCCTACCATTTCACTGTGGAAAGTCAACGAAGATGATCATCGTAAACGCTGCCTTTAAGGCTCGATTATTTTGAATTATAGGTTGGTGCAAAAATAATTGAGGGTTTTGAGAAATAATTTTTATTTGTCCGGCTGAGTTTTTTTGTGGATTTTGATGCTTCTCTATCTGATACATACTTCTTGTCTCTTCTCATTGGACTCTATCCCTTAGTGTAAGATAGATCGAAAAATGCGCTTTTAAGTGCCATATTACACTATGCGAAAAAGGCTCTTTTGGGCAAGAAGATTCGATTTTTGTATAAAAACCGCCATTAATTTTGGACGAACCTAATATAAATCTATGATTTTGCTTTAACACAAAAACTGGGTTATCACAGCTTTTAGTCTTTCGGCAAAACACTTTTAATTTACCCAAAGGACGAGGTTGGCGAAAAATTGATGATGATGAGATTTGGAAAAAATACAAATTCAAAACATTAATAAAAATGAAGAGCCGGGATCAGCTTTTGGTTCTTTTCTCAAACCAAACACTATACGATAACTAGGCAAGTATAAGGTATAAGACAATCTCATAAATACTAAGCCAGAAGGCTCATAGAAGTATCGACAATGGCCTCAGTTCTTCCTGGTGACATAACAAGCAGCCGAACGCGAAGATCGTCTTCAATGCTCCATACGATGACAAGCTCACCTTCCACATCAAGATCATCAATAATGACTGCACGATCGAGTAGTGCGACACCCATGATGAAGCCGCCAAGCTGTTCCGGCGTGAATTGTTAAAGGGAGATGGTATGGTTCGCAGGAAGAATCTCCCCATTCAGTACAACCCTGTAGACCTCGTGTTTGATAAAGTGTTTCAGTAAAAAAAAAACTGATCACACAGTTGGGCCCGAGCCTTTCTGATACTGCCGATTCTTTTGTTTTCTTTGTTTGAAGTTATATTGACATTCCTTATGCGAAAAATCGCACTGGAGATTTTCGTGGGACGCCACAACCCAGCTATGAGACGCGAAATCATTCGAGCATCCTTGAAATGTCCCGAATAGTATACATATCATCCTCATTCTCAATATTCAAACTATGTTACAGGGTAAAGAACACATTGATAAAGTCTACGGGAAAAAACTGGAGATCATCGCCATATTTTCCACACTGCGGAATTTTTCACGTGATTTAAACATAGATTTACCTTTTTCATGGGCTTCCTGCTTTTTAGGATTTTTGGGTTTCCAAAAGTTTAAACTTTTGGAAAGTGACTGCGAGCGATGTGCAGTAGCCGTCGTTTGTAAAACACGGTGGCGTTGCCACACACATAACGCTTTTAGGCGGAACTGCTTGGGAACGCTACCCATGGTAGCATTGCGCTCGTGAATCACTATGTGATGGTTAGGGTAGCAATCTACCATGGGTAGCGTTACCACTGGATAGGGTTACCAGCATTGCCGCGTTGATGAATCCGGCTCCTGGAGCCTATCCCATACGGTAGCACAAATGACCGATAATATTTATGTATTATTTTCAATGGTACATGAGGATAGGGCGAAAGAATGAGTTTTACAAATAAGCTGAGTTCAACGGTTGAACCTCAGTGGGACGTTGATTTTGAGAAAAAGTAACATTTCAAAATTTTTCTTCGTCAAGTCCTTTCTGTAGTCATTCGAAATCGGGCCAGCTGAGGAAAACATCCTTCCCGCATCAACTGTGCCAGGAACTCTGCTGCCTTGCCAATCTGTTGACATTTTTCGATAAAATATGAATTTCTAGGAGTAGTATCTCGAAAGGAAAAAGCACGTGACACAAAAGATGAAGAGATCGTTCGAACATTCAGAAAGTAAGCCAAAGGGTTAAAAAAGTGTAACAAAAAAATCATGAAGAAGGATATTGCTCCAATTGCATGCCTTACCAGTAGCAAACCTGTGAAATACGAATAAAAAGTAGGCGAATTAGGCAAAAAAAAACACCCCAATTTTTTGGTGAAAAATTCGATAAATTTCGAGAAAAACTCGGTAAATCGGCAAATCAAAAACTATCGCAAAACACCGGTAAGTCCGAAAAATGGTTTCGTCGCTCTGGTCAGTGGGCAAAGGGCATACCAGGCAAAGGCACCAGCTATTCAACGGCGCCTCAACGCTCGGCGCCGGTTGTTAACTATGGACGGAGCCTAACGGCAAGAGAAACGAGACCACGTAGGCCAAGGTCGATGGTTGGCGCCTCTTTTCTCCGCTGCGGGTAGGGTTACCATTTTGCTCGAACCCCTTCAGTCGTTGATTGTAGCGCGATTACTTTTCTCTACTGGCCGTTCTGTTTCACTTGTATTCACTGTATTCGTCTACGTTTGCGTTTGAGTCCCTTGCTATTGTTGTGGTGTAGTGTGTTTGTCGTTTCCACCCGCCGTTCTCTCTCTTTACAAGGTCGATGTTGACAAAAGAGCAGGTGGGGGGAGCACTCATTTTCTAAATACTTCGTAAACAAACTTTAATTTGTTAAGGTCAGTGTTCAGGACGAAAAAGTTGTCCGTTTTTTGACCTAAACCTAAACTCTTGGTCCCTTTGAAAAGAATAAGAAGGAAGTGCAACGAAAAGCGGTCGGGAAGTGGGTGAATATCTCGTGTGCCAGCCAGCCCATTGAACCACCCCGCCCACGTCCCATAATAGTTGTCCTGCATTCGTTTTACCGTAGGAATAGGCACCGAATTTTCAAATATTCTTCATCACGAAGGGTTCTAACACTCCAGCATGCACATTGGCCCATCTTATTTTTCGCCCATTTTCGGTACAGGAAACAGAAAGCAAGCCCACATGCTACCTAAGGATTACGAAGCGCGAAACTATTTCCCTGACGTCAGGTCCGGTGCGTTGTACAGGAGACAGAACTAATCACTTACCTAAGAATTAGGACGCGCGAAACCATTTCCCCGACGTCAGGGCCCGTAATAAATCCCCATCAGCTTGATTCAAATCAGGCTGATGTCCGAGCTGACAGTCGAACCGCAATGTGAGGGCGCGCACGTTGAAATATAGCAGACGAGGCCATGGTCTGCTCGATAAATCAGGCTGATGAAGTTTTCTATCAGCCTGAATACTTTCGTCAGGTTGATTATGAGAGTGCTACGAAATAACACGGCAAAGAAGGAAATTTATCAGCCCAACGCATAAGTTACAAATAGTAGCCTACGGTTTGGGCTGATAGCTGAGGTGTCCGAAAAATTGCGAAATGGTTTTGCGCCAATCAACTACACATTCTGGCCCCAAGTTGAGGCATCGATATTTCGTCTAATTCATTTTTGCATTGGGATCCGAATTATTCTTACTAATTCTTCTTGTTTCTGTTGCTTTGATCCTTCGTTTTCTCTTGTGACACTTGTATGAGAACATTTGAAGACCGGCATGCATCGAACACAAAGTCCACCCGTTTCGATCCAGGCATGCACTTTGAATTGTAAAAATTTGTGATATTTGCCCACACATACATTGAAAGGTAGCCACACGTATCGTGGGTGAATTACCTATGTGTTTGCTGCCTCTCATATTCACACTAAGCCAGTTAACAGTTTTGAGAACTCCTGAGCTGAAGATGCACTATACGTAACGAGTGTCATTCAATCGCTCACGTTATTGGATAGAGCAAATCATTCCACAGGTTATCGCCGACCCTTGTCGCCATTTCGATCTCGTATTTCGCAGCATAGTACGCAAAGGTCTGTACTTGCTCCATCATCCCGCGACAGGCATTCGCCTCGAAGTCGGGAGGATGGACCAAGGTCCAGCAATGATAGGCAACGTAAACGCAACAGAGGAGCAAGTACAGGTCGGTTCCAGGACCAGCCTAGTACGCTCAGATCTCGTCCTAGTACGCAGTATTCCGCAGACTGGGCCAGGAGCAGCCAGCGGGCGCCTCCTCCTCCTCGTCAACGTACTTCGCCAGAAGGGCAGCCGCCCTGTGTCTTCTGCTTCGGCAGAGGGCATTATTCCGCTGAGTGTATTACGCGCAGGCGCTTGCTGCAACGGGCTGATATGCTCGTTGACAGCGAGCTATGCTCGATTAGTCTACGGTATCACACAGAACACTGTATCCGGGCTGACAGATGCCTCATCTGTCACCGGACAGGTCACCACCAGGCTGTGTGCGTAGATAACCGTTTGTTATCGCAAACATCAATACGAAGGCCCAGCGTTTTTACGAGGATTTAGCTCGTGAGACGTTTCTCCCTAATCCGCCTGGCCTTAGAGCCCGTACTCCGCACTCGCAGTCGACGCGACGCCAATCGCCGCCAAAACCGCGATCGGTCACCCTCTGAACGTAGGGAAAATGACCGTAGCGGCAGGCGTTAATACGCCTGCGCTAGACGCGGATAATACGCATGTTCACACCTGGTTCATACGTCGTTTGAATACGCTGGTTAGTTGTAATTAACCGTAATACGCAGGTATAGCTATTTTTGTGGCTTGCTATAGTACGCCGTTTTGGAAACACATGAATTAATCTTTTAATTACGCGGGTTAGTATTAACCACAATACGCTCAGTGCGACCCCCTCGTATTGTGCTGAAATACGCTGTTTAATACGCTTAGTCTTGTCCCTAGTGGCTGACTAACTAAAACGTTTTTACAGTCTAGACCACTACGGCAGACTCTACTACACAGGTCCGATCTACTCACGTCAGACTTATTTCGCTCTGGCCTGGCCTTCATTGCTAGGTCATACCAAGCCGGTGGCAGATTTGTACATATTTTGATCTTGTTTTCTATCTGATTGCTTCCAGATTGATTTGCCGCCTAATACGCTTAGTACGCGCCTCCGAGATGCCTGGTTGGGTGCGTCATGGTATTTTGATAGATCTGTGGCGCTGGATGGATGGCATGCTATGTGGTCGACTAGATGAATATATATATTCCCTATATACGACGGATAGATCGACTATGGTATGCCTGATGCATCGCAAGAAGGCTTGTACATATTTGTGATCTATTTAGTTTAGTTTTTGTGTAGTTTTTAAACTTGCAATTTTTCACGTTTTATTTCGCTGTTTTTGTGTTGTAGCTCATGTTTTTCTGTGAGCTTCTAGAAGTGAGGCCATAAGCCCCTCTCGCCCGTTTCAAGTGAGGGCCGTACGTAGTTTTGTCTTACTTTTATTTTTTGATCTACCGGTTTTTTGAGGGAGGCCTTAAGCCCCTCGGTTTTCAAGGTGTGGCCTTAAGCCCCTTTCGTCCGTTTCTGCTGAGGGCATGTATGGTTTCCGTTTTTGATTTAGTCTGACACATAGACCAGGCGGGTGGCCGCGCGGGGTTGGCGGCCTCACTAGAGAATGGGGTTTCGATTCGCGCGGGATGATCTACCATCGCAGCCCCGTTCACTCATCAGACTAAAATTATTGCGCGAACTCTATGTATTACGCTTTTTTTTTGAGGTGAGGCCTTATGTCCCTCTAGGCCGTTTTTGATGAGGGCTTGTATATAGCGTACATATTGTTTATGAGGTGAGGCCTTAAGACCCTGTAGCCCGTTTCTGCTGAGGGCTTGTATGTACATAGCTTTATGGTCCGGTTCTTTTTTGAGGTGAGGCCTTATGCCCCTCAAGCCCGTTTCTGACGAGGGCTCATGTACATATTTTACATCGTATTTCGCCCGTTTTATGAGTGAGAGGGTTCGCCTCGTTAGGTAGGGTACAATGTATGTATGAGGGTTCATAATACGATGGCTCATTCCCGCAGCATAACTTTTGCTGCCTCTTTTCTATAAATTTATAATTCGGGTTCTCTCGGTGGCCATCTCCCTGTTTTGTCACCGTTTTCTGCGGCCCCCTGGAAACAATTCTTTTGTTGTCGAGAGTGTCGCGGATGCGACGGTGGCTTGGGGCGCATCATGAGGCCCCGGCCTGTTTCCTACTACGCCAGCCGCTTGGAGGCGGGACATGCCCGCGCCAGTCGCAGTGCCCCGCCCCCTTCCTCCGCGCTGCCTATATAAGGCGGATGTCCTCGGCTCAGTGGTCTACCCGGCACCGGATGGCGTGGGCGCCCCAGGGTGGCTTCCTCCCATATCTCGCTTATTCGGAGGTATTGGGAGCTTGCACTTGGCAGGTGCTATATATGGTGGGTCTACTTCACAATTATGTGGAAATCTCAGATTTCGCCAATGAGCTTGGACTGTGCCTTTAAGGATAAAGGGTTATAACTTACCACTGTGTACCTTGTATCTGTGTAGGTGTTCATACAGCGCTGTTATATCGGTGTCAATATGGTCGGCCTGTGTAGTTGTGCTATTACGCTGGTACTACGCGGGACTATTCCCCATAGGCCCCCCATACATGTTGGTTGGGTTACGTGGCTTGCTAGTGCGGCTGTCCCAGGTTAGTGGACAAGGTGATCTCCAGTAAACGCGAGGACTCCGCCTGCTTGAGGGGAGTAAGTTGCGAGATAACCTTGCGGTAACGGGGCGTGCTGACGGATGCATAGTAGCCATCGATGCGTCGCGATAGTGGGCCGGGGAACCAGGGATCTAGTGAGATCCTTCTGAGTGTTGGCCACACCGCTATCTAGGGTTGTCATTCCCATGGGTCGGTCCATGCACGATGAGTTAGCATCGCGCTAGGTGACCATAAATTCCATCGCGTTCGCGACATGTAGTTCTTTCGAAAATAAATGACTATCAAATATTGTTGAATGAGAAGAGATTGAAAAATATAAATAGAGTGCGCAAAAGTAAAACTAAAAAAGGTGGTATAGGAGTAAACAGGGGTACGGTTAGGAGTTATTCCATCCGTTAGACAATGGACGACTTGGGAAGCGGACAGAGCTTTACCAACTTCTTACCGGAGGGTATAGCCCTGCCCGATATTCCTATTTCCGAAAAAGGGAGGAGGCGTGTTTAGAAAATGTGGGGAATTTGTATATAAATTTTCCGAGGATTGTCCGCACAATGTTGGAGTGGGTGAAAAAACGTAATACGCCCGTTAGGGTCTTGCATGAGGAGCGAGTCCGGTAGTGAAAGGCCCTACTTTTTTCAGACTGGGGGGCACGTTTTTTCTAACATGAGGCACCTTCCTTCTGTGGTCGGAGCAGGGGTCCCGCCCATTTTATACTACTTGCCTCAGAGTCGTTAGGTGAAACGATCTTTTGGAGGCAAGACGCGACCCAGCGAGTCAGGATGGACCTCGGACGACATAGAGGAATTATAGAAAGACAATTTTTTATTTTCGTTTTGCGTGCCCTACCTGTGTATGGACTATTATAACTATTACAATCGCCGGAGCTCGAGCGGCGGAGCTCGTGCAGCTGCGCGATTTTTATTGAGATCCCTGTCATAGTGAAACTATCACAGCGATCCTAATAAGAATCGCGCAGCTGCACGAACTCCGCCGCAGGCGACGCTGTGATGCTGAAGGCTGATGTATAATACAAAAATGCATAAACACAACTTTCCATCTCATCTAACGTAATTCAATAAATTTTATGCGAACTGCATCAATATGGATAATTCAGCAATGATGGTGAGAGAGAATACTTGGTCTGAGCTGAGAGTGATGATTTCCATAGTAGCTGTGAGACTACAATGAAAAGTACAAGCGAGATCTAAAAAGGAGACTAAGAATAACGCATTCAATAAAAAACACTCCAATGATTGCGGAATGGCACAAAAACGCGAATATTTCTTTGGATACTTAGAAGTCAATCTCTTACACAAGTTGTCAAATGCTACATGAATGGCGTTATTAATCAATAATGGCGACCCTCATCGGTTGATCCCGGCAAGGATGGCGGACCAAGTAAGATGGTATTCGGAGCTCATAGGGGCTGAGTAGAGTGGCATCGCGGCGCGGCGCGACCTTATGATGGGCTGCCATATTGATAGATCGTGGACTACGGATAACGGGGAAACGGATAACCATTAAAATAATATGTACTCACCCAAAACCCAACCCCGAAAACGAGAAGGTAGAAATTGGCATGAGACAAGCTACACCTATAGGTCCGCGACGCTATCATAAATTCGCCAAATTGAAGCTCATCTTGCCTCTAGACACCGGCGTCCAACTATCCGGGAAGAACTCAGTCCCATTTATAGCATCCGTCATATTTGTTACCGACCGAATCCAACCATCATAGTAGAAGATCTGAAAATTAGGACACCTCCTCATTAGTTTTTCACTTCACTTTCGCTCACATATCTACATGGTCTTTCGACTATTATATTATGGAGACTATTATATTTTCGGAGAAACAGCAAACACCGCGGCAATAAATGAAAAACATTTTATTGATAAATCAAACTTTGGCACGGCGTCGACTCTATAGTCTGACAGGTTCCGACCACCTACCGCAATGCGCTGTGCGAATCTTGCTTCTAAAAAAAAATTATCGTCTATCTATTTCATTCAATTAGGAAGTCGCTCTTAGGTGGGACGGCATGCAAGAACTCGCCAGGTTGAGACAGGAACAGGGTGGTCCGCGCGCTTGAAGCTAGCCGTCGGGGGGCAAGAGATCACGAATAAAAAGGAGCTCGACGGTCTTTCCTCCACCGAAAACATTGCCGATACTCGATTTATCCGTGATCCCTTGCCATCGCACGGCGATCTTCGATGGCGATCTGCCCCTGCCCCAACCCGGAGCGTTCATGTATGCCGAACATTAAAAGCACAAAATTATTTGATCGATAGCCATCACCCCTCCGTTTTTCCGCATGCCCTTTTCCAGCAATGTGGTGTCGCGGCTTCCTAATTGAACGACACGAACCTTATTTATGAACTCTTCCCGACGTTTTCTAACCACAGTGGAGTAGGATAAAAATATTACCTGTGAAGCCTTCTGATTCAGGAAGCCGCTCCACCAGGCGAAGCCGCCAGTTGAGAGAACAAGCGCATCACAATGGGTCAGAATCGCCATATCAACTTCGAGATGTTCACCCGGACAGAACTCAACCAGCTCTGTATTGGACTTTGATAATTTTACTGAATCGGAAACGCTATTGTAAATGTTCATAAGTATTTTAAAGCACACACGGATTTCTGTACAAGTACTGTCGTTCTCTAGGCCAAATTCCGGTCCGGATTTGCGGACTACGGCTATTGCATCATACGACACGTTAATCGTGCTGGGACCACTTGGTCCCGGCACGATTCATCCTTCTTTCAGCATGATTATCACGTGCCGCATGATGCAGCAACCGCAGTCCGCAATAGTGGACGGGGATTCGACCCAGAGAACGGCAGTAAGTCTGTGCAATATATAATGGCAAACACCACACTTTATTAACTTGATACTTCACTTGCGTACCCTAGTTCTCGAACAAGAGTGGAAGAAAACCTGTTTTAGGTCAAATGCTGGTGCACGTGATGGCATTTTCATTGACGGTTGATCCTTTGAGTGTCCTGTATTCGAAGGCAGCGTTAGCGGAAAAAAAAACTGTGTCAAATTTTTCTACCATTTCGTGCCGTAGGCCTACCAGGTTAAAGGCACTGTTCGCGATGAAAATCGCTTTTCTGTTTTTTTGCCTATCTTGAAACCGGTCCCATTCTGATTCCAATGATGCTTCTGGAATCGTACAAGACCTTCTGGGAATGGAGTAATGGTCCCTCAAAAACTGAGCCAGGGAAAATGGTAGACGAGTTGTCCAAGGCTTGTAACTTCCGTTTTTTGCAGCCGTGTGCGAGCTGACCTGAGTGAAGAGAGAAGTTGAGAATGAAGGGAAGAACGGGGCTTTTGATCGGAAACCATCGCTCAACTCACGATTTCGGGTGTTCCTTTGTTCACGTCGAGGGGCGGGAAGAGGCGGGACTTGCCCACAATGGCGGGGTTTTCCCACTTTTCTTAGCCGTTTTGCGACTCCTGGGTAGCTTTTCGTCCCGTTTTTTCGACGCTGTTCTGCTTCTGAGAGCCACGAGAAGCGTTTGTCATGGAAAATTCGAGGATGAAGTTTATCGCGAACAGTGCCTTCAAGATATCTCTTCGAGAAGCCACCCAAAACATTCAAATTTTGGAGAAAAAGCTCGAAAATCGCTTCGGCTTCCTTTTTTGTCCGGTGTCTTGCGTAATATATAAATGTCGAAGAACTGGAAGTCTGAACTGGTCTCGCCTCTTCAACTTCTTAGGTTGAATATTTATGTTGGCCTTCCATTGTCAAGAATTCTTTAAAGACATCCAGCTTCCAATACACACGTTTGAAAGCGAGGATCTCTCGCAATAAGGAACATAGAATTTCGGATCATCCTAGTCTGCTGTGGCGCTTTTGCTTCTCGTGCTAGATGATCGACCGGGAAATCGCCTTCTCAGACCACGGAGCATTTTCAAGAGGCTACAGCATTATGAATACCCAGCATTGAGAGCTCAAGCTTTGCCAACTATCCCCATTTACCGTATTTCCTGTTATTGAACACCCCACTCTATTTTAACCCCTCCCTCTAATTGAGCCCCCCCCCCCTTTCGGTAGAGGTTGAGAAATAGAACATCCCACTCCATTAGAGCCCCCCGTCAGCTGAAAAGACGTTGAGAAGCCATTCGTATCGGACGTGAACTGCTTGCGAGTAGATTGATCCTGAGAAGGACCGAAAGGCAGCGGTCCGATGCTGATTCCAATGATGACTCTGGAATCGAACAAAACCTTTTGGGAACGGAGTTATGGCCCTCGATAATTGAGCTAGGAAAGCATGGTGGACGAGTTGTCCGAGGCTTGTAACTTCCGTCTTTTGCAGCCGATGTATGCGAGCTGACCTGAGTGAAGAGAGAAGTTGAGGATTAGGGGAAGAATGGGGCTTCTGATCAGAAACCATCGTTTATATCACGATCTCGAGTTTTCATTTGTTCAAGTCAGAAGGCATGCATTGCGCTTTTGGGGTTTGCCTTGCGCTCAAAGTGGCACCTTCGGGCTCTTTTGGGGCTCTTCCTTTCTCATTTTCATGCGTTCTTTCGATGTCAACGTTACAGTGTGCCCCTCCACTACCCATTCCTAGTGGAAACTGAAACACATTTTCTATCGTGAACACTGTCTTTAAAAAATGACTTTATTGAGGATGATCTCTAATTATGCGCCGAACAATTCATTATTGTCCATTTTTTGTTTGCCTAATAAGCTTTTTTCCCCATATTGACTCTTGAAATCTCGGTTCAAAATTCAAACGTCCCCCTCTCTTTTAACCCCTCCCCCTAATTGAACCCCCCCCCCCTTTTTGGAGGAAGTTGAAAAATTGTACACCCGCGTGTACAATTACAGGAAATACGGTAGTGCAAACATTGGATCTAAAAAAAACCAAATGGGGTTTCTTGCTTTCAAAGCAGATGGTTACTGGCGCAGCGTGATCATTCATTATCTCAGCATGGAACTGCCACAAGCTCTGCCGGTACATTTCGCGCCAAGTGCTGTCACGCCGAGTGAAGTAAAGTGAAAGACCGATGGTCAGTAGCGGACGATTCAGTAAGGCGCAGCGGAATGTCGTATCCCTCTCCTGGTAATTCGGGGAAAGATGCAAGGTTCGCGTCTGTGATGAGACTGTCGGATAAACGGCCGGTCTGCGACCCTTTCCAGAGTAGCCCACTGCACCGGAAGACGATCAGTGGCACTTTATTACCATACACGGCTCCGAATGTGCTCCCCAAAATGTAAAATGTTCTCCTTACCCAAACTTCGTGAAAGTAGGTCATTTAAGTGCCGAACACGACACTGAGGTTCATTTTTGTTTTTCGGAGGACTGCGCTAGGTTGAGATGGATTCCGGTTTAACGCCATTTTTCAACCGTAACCTAACGTGGTCGTACGGAAAACCAAGAACGAACCTCATCTGCAGCACCCCAATGAATTCTGTTTGACGATTGTGAGCAGTAATCAGAATCTTCAATTCTTGACACTCACTTATCCTTTTTATAGCTTACAACTTTCTAAAGTATAGTTCTTGGCTCCTGTCACTCGCAATTTTTAGTAGCAAGGGCACCCTCGCGAATGTTCACTTCATTTCGCTCACTTCGGCATCGGTAAGCTATGAAATGTTGGCCTGATAGCTGCTGCGCATTTATTATATTCTCTATCCAATGCAGCGTTATGACTGCACTTCTTCTCGTTCTTCTTCTTTGGAGCCTTATGAGGGTTTTGTCAGAGGTTGAGAAACTGTGCGACCAGTAGTGGATTCGTCAATAGGTCCATTGTGGTCAGCGTGGCTGCTCTCCGTACAGTTCAATAAGTGTGCGGTAGAAAGAGGGAACCGCAGTCCGGACGTACATCAGATTTGCTACTGCCAATCTTCGTGACATCTGACATAAGCATTGTAGGGTGACCACAGCGCAGTGAGGCGAGGATGCATCCTCCCAATTGAGACTCTGATGCGCAGAATGGGGGCATGGTGCTCCTCGCGCAACAGACGGAGCCATTGTTGCTGCGAGCCGCTCCAAAGTGGTAAATTGACTTCGTTTGGAACATCGGCGAATGTCTTTCCTAAGCTTCTCTCTATAACGGGATTGAGCACTCTTCCAGATGTTTCGTTGTTTTATGAAATTGTTACGAAAACGCTGGCCTGAAGCTGACAGTGCTATTTCACAGGTAATGAGCTGGTCCCAGCATGCTGGTGCTCGACTGGGGAACTCCTTGCACACCCAGTGGCGATACGAAGAACGTCATTCTGTACTCCTAGCATCTTAGTCCAAGAGGATTTTGAGACGAGATGCTGCCAGGCCAGTGCGGCGTATTCCAGGAGGGCTTAAGATTTGCCTAATACGTTGCAAGTATAGTTTCCTTGCTACTACTCCATTAAGTATTGCCCAGGGCCCTGAAAACATTAAGCTCCGCTTCAGCAACAGCCCGCTTTTGTTTGACATTCTTGTGAAACTTCAGCGACGGATTAAGCACAAGACCGAGCAGTTTTGGAAGGCGAACAGCAGGCAACCGATCTCCATTCCACTCGACATCCAGAGGCTGGATTCATCAATATTACCGCGGTTAGTGAGTTATCGCGGTTAGCGAAACCGGAGCTTAACCACCTAGTTTAGCCGCGGTTAAGCTTAACTGCGATTCACCAAACGCGATTTAAGATAAGATATAGTATTATCAACCAATCTGTTGATATCAATCGGAGATAGATATGTAAGTATCTTATTGCAAAATGAGAGTGAGCGGTCGAATTTGAACGTGTTGCATGCATGTTTGTAATTATAAAGCTGTGTTTATGTTTGAAATCGCACTTTGCTCGATCCTCGGCCCGATCAGGCAGGCAAGAAACTGATTGAGATCGCACGGTTTTACGCGGTGTCATATCATTCGTGTTCAGGGTCAAACTTTTTACGGAATGGGCTTTGCTCAAAATGATCCTGAGTCTAGTTGCTTAGCACAAAGTGTTGTGATTTTTGACTGTACTGATATAGGCAACAGATTTGCCTATTTTATACTTCATCGCTAGGGTCACCTAGAAAGAATTGAAAAGGGTTTCTATAAGGGGTCGTTTATACTTCTGACGCCGAGCGGCGCGCGAAGTGCGATCCTACGGTATTGATCAAACGGCGCCGAGCGATCGATATTATGGAAATGCACTTCGCCGCGCCGCTCGGCGGCGGAAGTATAAACGACCTCTAAAGCAAGCGAAATGTGGTGGCTGCACAGCTCGGGGCTATTCCTACTCTTGAACGCGGCCTTGTAGCTTTAATACTTTCTACGCGTGCCGCGCGTAGAGGGACTAGAGGTGAGTTCGTCACCATGGTATGATAACTATTAATAAAGTTGATGCATGAGTGATGACAAAGCGATACGAAAACCGGTATGGGCGTTGTCGCCATGGCTGAGCGGAAGTGAGGCGCAGGCCTGACATCAGGCTATTCATACTCCAACGCCCTTAGCCGCGCTGGCCTTTGGAAGTATGATTATATTTATACTCCCCAACACCGAGAGATTTGCGGAACGTGGCGTCGCAGCATGAATGGTCTGACGTCCGGACCTCGCATCACGCGCGTGCGCCCGTTCCGCCATGGCGACGACGGCTGTAGCGACTTTCTTGAAATTTCATTATTAATCAATACTTTTTTGAATATTATTCAGTTTCATAATTATCACTTCCACTACTATATTCTGCTACCACGAAGTTGAACGCGTGTACTGATTTTGCCATCACGGCAAAGTTTTGACCCACTTTAATCAATTCAGCTGTAGCGTCGCAGCTGGAGTATTCATACCATCTGCAAGCGCGTGGTGCGGTTCAAAGGCATTCATACTCCCACCCACGCCTGCGCTTCACGCGCGTTAGCGTTATGGGAAACGAATAGCGCCTAAAGAGTAGCGAATCATTCAAGGTGATTGTTTGGGGTTACCCAATGCGTTCAGCCGAGGAGACATTTCAACGGCTTCGCTCAGAAAAATCAAAACGAGTTACTTGTAATATAAATATAACTTACTTTAATGTCTCAAGTAACTTACAGTCATATTACATGTAACATACATTTATATTACATGTAACTTGAATTTATATTACATGTAATGTTACATGGAACTTACATTTGAATTTTCACTATGGGCAGCCATCACGTGACGCAGACGACAC
Organism: Aplectana chamaeleonis; assembly: GCA_029168955.1. Taxonomy (NCBI): domain Eukaryota; kingdom Metazoa; phylum Nematoda; class Chromadorea; order Rhabditida; family Cosmocercidae; genus Aplectana; species Aplectana chamaeleonis. The sequence goes on from JAPDOI010001348.1 coordinate 75,578, forward strand.
GCGACAAAGAAGGCGCGTCCCAGACCACGCACTACGCGAAAAATGCAGGGCTGCGCCTTCCCTGCTGGTGTGGCGTCTAGTACCTCAAACTTGGGTAATTGAACCAACAGTTTATTTATTATTATTTATTACTAACGTGGATATGCATCACACGCGGTATCAAAAAACACAACATCGATAAAGAAAACCGAAGGAGCAACAAGAAAGTCAGTATAAATCAGGAATGTGGTTAACTGCGAAGATCCTCGCTCAGGTACCTGTCGATGAGCCTTTTGTAGCATATTTAAGCTGATTTAAGTTACTTGCGAGATATCTCATGTCATTTAAGTTACATGTAACATATCGGAGGGGCACCGCACGCAGTAAATCGCCGATATGTTACATGTAATTTAAATGACCTGGGATAAGTCGCAAGTAAATTACATTGGCTCAGATATGCTACAAGTAACTTGTTTCCGGCCTTTTATTTTACAAGTAACTTGTTTTTATTTTTCTGAGCGTCCGCGGCTGATCTCTCTTATAAGAAACTCAATGCAGGAGATCATAACTATTTTTGATGTTTCCTTATAGCAACACCTCTCCATAAGGGCAATGGTATACTTCAGCGACAGCCGGTCGCCGGCGACGGACACGGCGACGGAGTTGTGGCCGCTGCATAAACTTCCACGTGCTTTTGCGTACCTACATTTCTGCTTGCGCGAATCTGTAGATCCACTAACTTATACCGCTTTCATTCGTAATACTGTTTTCTTGAATGAAATTGTATGAGCGACACTTTTTTCCATTTGAATATGTCGCTATGATGTGTATGATGTGTACAGGCTATAAAACGTCGAAATTCACATGGTTCCTACGCGTGCTGGTGCGGAGCGGAGGTTAGAGACAGTGAGAGAGAGGAGGGCGGCCGGAGGCTGAGGCGCCGCGAGCGCCGCTCCCGCCTCGAATGATGTGAATTACGACGTTTTATAAAGGGTACGTTTCAGATTGAGAGAAAAAGTTTCCAATTTGGTATGGTATTCCTATTTTATTCTTCATACCACATAGCTCGAAAACGAGCTAGGCAAGACGGAAAATCTGGTCATGTGAATGAAAAATGTGCAAAGTGCAGTGAACGACATTTCGAAAAAAGTGCAAAATTTTTGATAAATTTCGAAAAAAATTCGAAATTTCAACGCATTTCGAAAAAAATTCAAAATTTCGAGAAAAAATCTCAATTTCGTCTCTGCAGTCTCTGAGGCCAAACTGTTCTCGAACAGGTCTAGGACGTAACAGAATCCCCTCCGCAAGAGACGGAAGCGTTGTCGAAATTGGTAGTCATCTGGGATCTCTAGAGGATTTGTTCTGTCCCTGAATATCCGTGGAAGTGCAGCTTGAATCATCTCATCAACAAGCTCTCTATCTTCATTAGCGGAGTAAAAAACGAGAAGTTCAGCGCCAAAATTGCGATTAAATACGCCAAAAAGAAACGCGCTTAGGCGTGTTCGGAAAATGTCAAAAAGGGTTTCGCGCTTTTCAACTTCTCGGGAGCAACGATTTCATTTTTGAGCGTTTTGAAAAAGTTAGGGGATGATGAGGGGTTCATGTATTCGCAAAACGTAAAGGGAAAATTTCTATCGCTTTGATTTTTTTTCATTTCTTTTCAGTCCAAAGGAGGCAATTGACTTGTGAGAATGTCTATTTTTTAAATTTCACTACTGCGAGAAAGAACAAAGAAATTCGATGGCAAATTAACGCCGCTGTGCACGCATAGAGCGCTACTCACTCGAGCACGCCGCGCATTCTCCTGCGCACGCTTTTCATGAAGCGCAACTAGCATTTCACGTCGCTGCGCACGCTCTTCGTTAAGCGCTACTTAGTTAAGCATGCCGCGGAATCTCCTGCGCACGCTTCTCCTGAAGCGCATCTTGCATTTTTGAAGAATATTTCAAGCAAAACAGTGTTAGTTAGGGTCCGAAGGAAGAAACGGAGCAACAGAGAGCAGAGAATTGGAAAAGACGGGTTCACAAATGATTTCATTGTCACAACGAACAGTCCAGGTGAGAGTGAAGGATTTCGTGCCCTTCTGGTGCGTTTTTCTTGATTTCTTCGTCGTTTCAGTTCTACCCGGGGCCCAACAATCAAAAGAGCAATTAATCTCAAAATCGAAGATTATCGTGAACACCGCCTTTAAACGAGTTTTGAAGTGTGGTGTGTGGAGCCAACCCAATGTCGCCCATCGTTTTATGTCTATATGACTCTCTTGCAATGTAATGTTTAGTTAACAGACCGAAATCATAGTTAGGAAGATGCCTCTTCGTCCATTCCGGATCTCCAGAGCAGATCACGAATACAGCCTAAACAGTGGTAAATTATAAGTCTTCTTGATAAAGCTGGCGCACAGATGTATGATGTTAGCAGTCAGCGGTATGGATGTTCAATGATGATACGTAATCGAAAAAAGATTGAACCCATGAAGAATACATGCACCCGTTTTCAAAGCAAAGATATCGTGTTGGTTACTTACTCTGAGCGTAACCGCTTCCTCTAAACACAAAAAAAAGCAAACACATGCCTAACATCGTAATGACCTAACTTCATGTCTTTTTTTTCCTAAAAGATTTTCTCTGGTCTCGAAATTCCTCTACGGCGCCCTGTTAACGCCGCATGATAAATCATGACGTCGTTCCACCAATGCAGAGCTAGACGTGCGCGCAGTGTTTTTTCTACGTTATTAACGACTGTACAAACCGGTACAAACGCACATTGTTGAAGTGTGTCACAGGCGTATGAAACAGCTGATACATTGGAAACCTGACCTGTTCCCTATTACCTTTGGCCAAATGCATGGCTCGCCAGTAGTAGTCGATTGGGGCAGTTCCATCCCAAAGTTGGGCACTCTCGTTATATGGTGTCAGATCTCGTTTGGGCCTCACATGGACTCCAATGAAGTAGGTGGAACCATGACCCTGAATTGGATACAGACCGCTAAGCACTATGGAACACAACTCCAGAAGCTCACTCCAGTTGCTTCACTGCTAGACTCATTACTGCTATAACGCGATCGAGCTTGCAGTAGAGATCTCCGCACATCAATCTCCCTGAGAAAATGCGAAACCTGCAATGCTTCAATCAGTCATTCGATTGATTGCCAACATGCCTTGGCCTTCCCGCGTGACACCCTTCCGGTCAAGCAGTGTCGCGGCTCCCTAGCTGCAATACGATCGGCACCAGGGGTGGGCGTAATTACGGTTTACGATTTACGATTTTACGATTTACGGTGTTTTTTGGTCTCGTAATTACGGTTTACGATTTACGACATTTTGAATCGCAAATCGTAAGTCTTCGTAAATAAAAATACATGCAATGGAAGCGAATCACATGACATCTCTAATTGACCTGCTCTAATCCTACTTTGCATATGCCAATGTTTTTGGTGAGCAGATGAGACCAACCCAGGCGTGTGACTGCAGCACGCTCCCATTCATTATTTGACGTGATTCTATCATTATAACGCGGGACACACGGTCGGAGTTGTAGGAGGTGGATCACAGATCCGCGTTGCGCGCCGCGCACGTCCTACTAGCTGCCGCCTACGACACAATTCAATCTAAAAGCACTCCACGAAAAACGTCATTTTTGCGTTTCTCATGAAGATCAACTGTCCTGATTCCTATAACTTGATGAGCGTCAAAACATCGAGCGAATCAGAAAAAATTGCTCCAAATAGTGCTCCTGGCCCGGCTTTCTAGCAGATTACGCCTACTCAGAGTCCACAAAAATCAACAAGAGCAGCGTTTGTGTTTTAGCCCCAAACGTTTAGAACTCAAAATCGTTCCCTCCAGTTGATTTTTCTTCGTGCGCAGCAAACGGACCCTCAGAAAAGGCATGAGCGTAAGTTTAAACGCTCATCTTCGGCCTTTTTTCTGGTACCTTCATCTCCCACAAACGCGAGCGTTTGGTGGGGCGCTTTGGCTATATTTCTAAACTGTGGGGACTAAACTACACAGACCGGCAAAAATTGGAAAGGGTTTTTGTGCCTTGCCTCTGATTATCTACAGCATTGTCACCATAATGCTACGATTCTGCAAGTGATTTAGTGGATATACAAAAAATAACTTGTGCTGGTCGACCGATACTGTGCTCTAGATAGAGTTGCCACGAATCGGAATGATTCTTTGCGATCTCTATTGAAGGTTGGCCCGAGCTCGTTCCATATTTTATCGTACGTGCCCCGAGTTTGAGCCAACCTTCAGTAGGGAACTCAAAGTACATATCAGTGCAATTCTTACCGACTGTATAATCGGTGTTGCGGTCCCGCTAGCAAATAGGAGGAGTTCTCAAATTCGGTCGTTGAGAATCGCTCGAATACGCTTATTTTGCCTCGTGTTACGCTTGCAACAGCGTTAGTGTTTCGGGAGAGGCATTACGAGCATAAGTATGCCCTGTTGCACAGCATGCCGCTGCTCCCAAGCGGGTCCCGCCGCGATTTGAGCGAGGCTTCATGCCTGTCGCTGATGACGGCGACAAAGTCTACCATACCCCTTGAACGTGGTCAGCTGTCAAATACTGAACGCAACCTTATATGTACTAAATACGTGAAACAGTGGACAGTAGGTAGTTTTTCTTGTTTCACCATAGCAATAATACTTTAGTGGCTATGGTTATTATTCGATGTTTACGATTTACGATTTACGGTTTACGATTTAAGGTGGTTTCGTCGTAATTACGTTTTACGACTTACGAAATTCGAAATTTCATTTACGCAGACCCCTGATCGGCACGCATCGCGCTGATACTTTGCGTTTTTATGCTCATCCTGAAGACTGTCTCACGTTCATCTCATTTACGTCTCTCAATTGTATAAAACCTCTGAGAACGGAGATATGGTCCCCTGAACACGGCCTAGAACTGAGAGGCGAAGGCGTGGTAAACGAGTTGTGCGTTTCTTGTGAGTCCCTTGTCAGAACTGGTTGAGCCGACGTATCCAACCCGGTCGATACACTCAGAAAGTATTGAAAATGGGGTGCGAAAAACACCCCCCGACCCCCCCCCCCCGAACACCCACCAACACCCACCCGGTCGATACGTATGATTAAAATGATGGGGTGAGGTTGAGAAAATCAACCGATGTGGCCGACGTGGTTGATATCCATTCAATACGTGGATGACAGGGGTGAGAAAATTGCCGGGTGAGTGGGTCGATAATGGATCACTGCGTATCACTAGGAAGCCATCCACACTGCTACCTCCGTTTCTTCACTTTCTCTCCTTGACTATTTCTCTGAACAGGTACAATCCGGTTGGCCACGTAACAATCGTCATCATTTCCGGTGGGCTCCAGTTGGCCACACCGGGTGATTTTCTCAACCTCACCTCACCATTTATTAATACGTAGAGACTGGGCGGGTGTTGGTGAGTGTTAGTGTGTGTCGGCGGATGACGGCGAGACACAGTTGCAAAGAGCACATACTCTGACCGGGGCCTAACTTCCGTTATTTGCAACAGGTGTGTGCGAGCGGAAGTTAATACATACAGAGGCTAAGATTTTAAGAAAGCTTTAAGAAAATCTAGCTCACTTTGCCACTGTTGAGCTCGATAGGTCGTTTAAGGGGGCGTGCAAAAGCGGATCCTCGCTCTGAGTTCCCCTGAGTGGCCTCTTCCTATATCTAGTCTATTCGGAAAAATTGAGAGCTCGCACCTGGCAGGTGTTATGCAGGGAGGATCTATTTTACGACTGTATGAAAATCTCAAATATCGTCCCAGAGGTTGAACTGCGCCATTAAAGGCACAGTCCAGCCTCAGAATCGTTTTTCTTCTTCCCTGCCTATTTTGTAAACGGCCACACGCTGATCCCAATGATGTCTCTGGCATCGTTCAAGATCCCCTGGAAACGTAGTTATGGCCTTTCGAAAATTTAGCTGTGGAAGCAGGGTGGACCAGTTGTCCGAGGCTTGCAACTTCTGTCATTTCCAACCGATGTATGCGAGCCCACCCGAATAAAGAGAGAGACTGAGAATGAGGAGAAGAACGGAGGTATTGATCGGAAACTATCGCTCATCTCGCCACTGTTGAGCTTGAAACTTCGTAAAAGGGGCGTGCCAAAGTGGCTTGCTGAGGTGGGCGACCAGGGGTGGCTTCCTCGCATATCTTGCTCATTCGGACGAATTGAGAGCTCGCACTTGGCAGGTGCTATATAGGGTGGGCCTACTTCACAATTACGTGAAAAAACTCAGATTTCGTCCCTGAGCTTGTACTTTGCCTTTAATGCAGTTTCGAAGGCGAGAAACTAAGACACCTTTTCAATATGTTGTCCACAATCTGCGATCAACTTCTCAGAGAGTCGGGGGTCCGATTCGGCCACGATAGGCTTTCCAATCGGGTACCTAGTCGACATGAAAGGAACTTTCGCAGCAGCGCGTGCTGCTTCGAGAAGCACGTGGTCTGTTCGATAGGACTACGTGGCAAAGAAAGACCAAACCCTTGCCGCGCCCCCGTTTCCCATGAAGCAGCACGTGGCCTGTTCGATAGGACTACGTGGAGTAGACAGGCAAAACTTTTGCCTCATCCCCGTTTCCCACGCGACAGCTCGTCGTCCTATAATAGGAGCACTGGGCGCTGGGGGCGGGGTCACCCCCCCCCCTTTTTTGTGTGTAGCGGGTCTCCCTCAATAAGGATACGGTAAGTCACGGCCTGCAGGGTCAAAGTGACGGCCCGCAGCAGCCCGCGACAAGGACATCACCCTCGCCACGGTCGACAGCGGGGGAGCTTCCCTTCGCCCAGCACCGTGCGATAGACCCCCTCAACGGTCAAAAATCGTCCAGAAAGTGACTCGTAGTCACCTTCCAAAAGCGACCCCAAAAGTCCAACTGCGCTCTCTATGGGATACGTGCTGTGCGGCTGATTTGCGCCTGGCCAATTGTGAAATGATGGATCAACGTGTTCAATCATGGGCATCGTGACTCGTTCGTCGTCCAAACCACATCGTAGCCGAATCGAAAGCGTGTCGCGGCCGAGTTGAACGGTCATGATTGGCGGCACGTGCTTCTCACTTGGACGACGATTAGGCCACGTGGCGCACGAAAAGTACGTGGCCGTATTGTCGTCCAACCGCTTAGTAGTCGAATCAACAGCCTATCGTGGCAGAATAGGACCCCCAACTCTCTGAGTTGTATGCAGAGTACAAGTCTTCGTTTCCACATCGAAACCCGCGCAAACTTGTTTTTTACTGTTTTTTTTTCTCAATTTGGGTCGCTTGAGAGCCATGCGCTCAGAATCCCAAACCTTCAGTTTAGACGCTAATGCGATGTAATCCCATTTCATACATTATTTCTCCCACGTCTTAGAAAGAAAAAAATTTAACCTGTTCTCGAATTTGTGGCAGGAATGTGAACTCTCTGCGAATGAGCTGCGCATTGTCAAGCATAAAGCGTTGTGGATTTTGCAGAAATCCTATCACACCAAAGAGTCGTTCTGTAGAATTCATTCCTGGCTTGAGGGACCAGCGATCCTGAAAAAATGAGATGTATTTTATGATGGGGTAGGTAGACTCTTGTTCATTTCAAGTGAACCTAAGTTTTCGATCATCACAGTGCGAAAGGTTTTTTCATCGGAAACTCCTCATCACTAGTTACATTACACCAAGGCTCGCCACTCCGCTGCCGGTGATAATCGAAATTCACAGGTCACTACGGGTTTTCCAGAGCCTATGTAGCTATGTATATAGGACTTGTTGCAAGTAACCGTCACCTTAAAAAATTTGTCACAGAAATCCATCAACGATAGGTTTTCAGTAGTTTACGGGACGCCGCACACAACTTCCAGGATTTGAGGTGGGCAGGACGTCACAGAAAGTGTGCAGAACGTTATAGAAAAGAAGGAAGACCCCAGGGGCAGTGTGCAGGACGTCGTAGAAGTTGTACAGAACCTCAGTGGTAGTGCACATGACGTCATTGTAAGTATGCAAGACCTTTGTGCGAGAGTACAGGACGTCATAGAAAGTATGGAGGACCTCGGAAGGAGGGGGCAGAACGTCGAAGCAAAGTTGCCGAGTTCAGGCTGGAGTTTGCAGGACGTATTCAAATGAAGTTGTCATATGTCTACGAAAGCGTGTGGATAGTTTCAAGAAGTGGGCAGAATCACAGAGACAATTTCTCGCTAAATTAGGAAGGCGTGAAGCGCCCTCACCTCCGCTACCCCCCCCACCGCTTATTTCGAGCCTTCGGCTGTTTATATTCGCTGAACACCCTAATTCGGTTTATAAGACGTCGAAAATATGAATTCATCAAGATCACCTTAAGCAAACAACAAACATCTACATATGTGTTTTATTGAGAAAGGGGTAATGGATTTGTACGATTAGGAAATAACCATGTATGCAGCAAAAGTGCGGTTGACCCTATTGTATGTAAGAAAAACCGCTTGAAGGCTTTACTAATCGAAATTCAGAGCAGAATGACAAGGGAAGAGTTTGTGGGAGGGTTGCAGCTCTAGGACGCTCATAAAGAGGCTAGAGGCCGTCACAGAAAAACCCCGGCGAAGCAAGTGAACGAAAGTGACCATGTACCCTTGAATCTTTATGCTTCGAGTTTTGCATCTGAAGTTTCAGGCTCCTAGCCAGATATCCAGCAGCTTATTTTTGGTACCGATATCGGCGGGGCTACGTCCCCCCCCCCCTCACTAGTTACCCAACTTTCGAAAATTATCTAAGCTACGAACTCCCCTCTCTGGTGAGGTTGCATGTCGAATTTGTAAGACAGTCTTCCTAAACTTACTTCATATCCTTTTTTAGGCCGAAAATTTTACGGCACCCCATCCACCCCTTTACATCCATTCACAACCTTTCCGGAACCTGTTCTAAAGCATTCTGGGGCCGGATGCAACAACGCACACGGCGGGGGGGGGGTGCAGGGTCTGGCTACCCCAGCGCAGGTGCCCCGAGAGTCAGTGCCCTGACCCGCATGCACATGCGCTCGATGGCGTCGGGGCAGCTGACCCTAGCGGAGTGTACGCAATGACGTACGGTGCGCGCCATTTTACGGTTGAAACCTGTAATCGATCAGCCGAAACAGCTGAGAATTTTCTAATGTAGGTATGGAGCTTCAAAAAGGATGGCTCATTTTCGTTGGTTGCGCGCGGCCGCAACGCGGCGTTAGCATCGTTGCGCTCCTGCTAGCCTCCTCGCACTCCACCACTCTTCATGTCGCATATTTCTCGCCAAATACTTGGCTCACACGCCTTCCCCTTCAGCTATACAATGCACAGGAGCATACTAAGATTATTTAATGTCAATAGAATGAGAATAAACTTGACAACTCATCGGATAAACGGAAACAGAGAGAAAAGTACGAGATACTCAAGACACGACGAGGACACGACGAGCACGGAGCAGCACTACGTCACAACAACAATTAATTAACGATTATAAAACACAGTAAGATCATGTTTAGAACGGGGCTGTTGAGGCCCCTGACAACTACTGTTCGTGCAGATGGCTTTTTCAAGTCGCCCTCAATACACAAAAAAAACCGTTCTGAAATGGCGCCTTCTAACAAGACTAGGAATTTTGACCTTCTTCACCTCCTTGGAAATTGAAAACTTCTGTAAGGGGGTAAAAAAGGCTAAAATGAAGGAAGAAGACTTGATCCATTGCGAATCTGCGACCACTTCTGTTTCTCGAAGCGAGGGATGACAAACGCTCTTATATGTAGGGCTTGGGCACATATGACATGTTGCGCTAAAGTTGGCATTAATTGTACTACATGTAAGGAAGCAATTTGGAGACTTGAAGAGATCGATAGCGATCGAGCCAGCAGTAAAATACGACATTTCCTTCGTTTATCTCCTCATTTCCCAGATTGTTACCCTAATACTGAATTTCTGTGAGCCTAGATTCCTGGAACTGATGACTCTTTACATGCAATTTCAATTACCCTTATATTTCGCTCCATACTTCATTGTATTAGTCAGCAGCTTTATATGACATGTATTCTTCTTTCCAATTAACATATTTCTACGTCTATCGGTAAAAGAAGCACGTCTTCAAGACATCACTCGGCACGTGCAAGTATAACGGTGGGCGTTTCTAATTATATTAGTTGATGAAGACTCTAGCATCACTCCATACAACTAGATTTAATAAAAATTATGTTGGCACTTGTTTCTTGTTTCATTTGTTTCTGGTCGAAAGTGTAAATAGTCAGGTAACCTATTATCACCGCATTCTTATACGTTCAGTACCTATGATAAATGACAGGAAGAAGCTCGAATGTTGAGCGAAAATTACAGTCGCCTACTCGGTTTAGCCCGCGAGAGTGATCTATAGTTGAAGAAGTAGCAATATCGAAACTGCAGTGCAAAGCACACGAAGAATCCGCATAATGTGGCTGCCATCTGCACTAACACTTTTATTGAGGGAAAAGTAGGCGAAAATACGTTTTCAGAGAAACATTACGTTTGTCAGGGGTCTCAACAACCCCGATGACGAGTGCGAGGGGGCTAGCAGGCGCGCTACGATGCTAACGCCGCGTCGCAGCCGCGCGCGACCAACGGAGATCAGCCATCCTTCCCGAAGCTCCATACCTACATTCAGAATTTTCAACCCGTCTGCTGTGCTCCTTCTGTTTTTACTTCCTTTTGTTTTTGGAGCGGTTTAACATCTTGGATCAACTTTTTTTCATAATCTAGCATTTTAATAGATGACAAGTTTTATTTAATTTCATTCACAGTTTGAGAATGTCATTCTATTTTTGAGTTGTCTCGTTATTTGGGCTTCACAATGTAAGCAAAATTGCAAAAACTGCGAACTTCGTGTGAGTATCCTTTTTTGGAATAGATTTTTGGTGTATTCAGAGAATCATGAGTGGTAGTCTGGCTCTAAATCCCATTTCACCCATCGTTTTTCTACTTGAAGTCACTGTGAGGTATGATTATCCGTCGTTTCGCTCTGTTGACGGGTTAGTGCTCTTTGAAAAAAATCATAACAAGAACAACTCCAGAAAAAATTCACGACTTCGTTTTTCACGAAATCTAAAGTTCATGTTCAAAGTGTAAAGAAACTGATAACCAGTCATGGTGAAGATAATATTGCACTTTTTCTCAGCTTGTACAGAGACCAAATTTTTCTTGCGCGCTTGCTTGTTTTCTTTGATTGGGAGTGAAAGGACTGCAAGATGTTAACCCGTTAACTGAGCTCAGTTCTTTTTTTTTAATCTTGCCGAGGATTCATTCCACGACGTGGGAGAAAAGGGTGGAGGGAAGGGGAGTGGTGAACGCTTGGGGAGGAACGAGAAAAAGCAATAACTCTCCAGCCGCGAAGCGGCTGTGCCTCTGGCAAACGGGGTAGCAGCAAGGGCGGTAGGCCTGCCTCTAATCCCACCCCTCCGAAGGTTCAGCAGAAAGTCTAGAGCGGCGGGCTTGCTGCCGTGAAAATTCTGATTGGTCAGCTGCGGAAGTGGGCGGAGACTGAGCGGGGACAGATATCCGCCCTTGGTGCTGCGAGCGAGCGAGCTTGGAGATGTCCGCCCTTTGACCTGCAGCGCGAGAATCGACGGAAACGCTCCACCCTCCTCGTCTGCTATTGGTCGATTTCATATGCCGCTTCGCGCAATCGACCTGTCGACAGCATCGATCGGTCAGAATTCAACCAGACGGCTTCACGCCGCTTTTTTTCATTATTTTTTTCATTTTTCATGAGTTTTTGCTGGATTTCTATCTATATGTGCCTCTCTTCATCTCCTCCGTAGTCAAGCTCTATGAAAACGTCAGGGCTACGCCATTTTTAGCTCTCACGGTACTTCTCTTACGGTTTCCTGCTTTTTAGTGTATTTTGAATTTTTTCTTGTGCACACACTTAAGACTTCAGTTGCATTTATATCGTGCACACGATTTACGGTTTACGATTTTCAGAAGTCTTTCTCAAAAAATCCGTTTGCAGCATGGAATATTTTTCACATCCTTGAATTCGTTTTCCCAGCTTTTGAACATTTTGAAGATGTTTTGCCGCTAAAGAATTGAAGTCTCACTCCTGATTTGCTGTTTTCTGCTCGTTGATCTCCTCATCCGGGTTTACATGAGTTTGAAATGTTTGGTGTTGCATAAATAGGGTTTTATGGAGTGGAAATGGATCAATGCGAAAAATGTACATAAGAAATTGGATAAGAAATGAGAGGAAATCAAACCAGTCATATTCGATTCGTAGATCTACTGAAAATATTTTCCACTCATTGAAATTTTCATAATCTTTTGCCAATTATTTCGAAATTTCAAAAATGTTGTGAACGTCTGAATGAGGGAATTTCGAAAATGTTGTGAATTAAAGTCTGTCTGAATAAGAGTGTCCGCCCAGGCGGTGGCAGTGCGTGTCGAACGGGAGTTGAGAGGGCATTTGCTGGACATGTGAATCGACTAACACGAATATTACACGAAGAAGGAGTAATATTCCTGTAGCCCCTACAAGACTCTTCCAAAAAAGGCTACGTGACGACCGTTCAACACTCACGCCGACCGCTTGGGCGGACATTATCATTCGGGCAGACCTTTCATGTACTGTTCAGAAATGTTGTTCAATGTTAAACTCCATTTCGTAACTTCTGGAGTTTTATCGTGTTACACCGCATTCCCATTTCTCTCTAAAAACTGCTGTGTTTGCGAGCTTTTCGTCGACTATTTCCAGAATGCTTTCCTGCAGACTGATCCCGGCTGGAGAGGTGTTGGGTGTTGAGATAGTGGAGGATTGGCCACGTGCTGCACAAGTTCTCCGTTACTTGTGGAGCTACAAAAAACTGGAGGCCAGTTGTTACATGCAAGCCAGACTCTCGCATGAACATGATAAGACAAAGTTAATTACTGCTTTTCAGATCTGATGTCCGTTTGTACGTGGAAAGGGATGGAGCGCCTGTCCCAATGAAAGTGAGTTTTATCTCAAATAGTTTCTCAAGTAATTGTTTTTAGACTGTTCCATGTGATGGTTTTTTTTAGAAACGTGTGATCAACGATGTGGACGTGCCGCCATCTTGCCTTGTCGTCGGGGGAGTCATCGGAAACCCGGCTTAGGCCCCCGTCATAGTCGGTGGATCTACTGTGTCCCACCCGTTCGATACGCACCGAATTCGTGGGAAACGGGAGCAAAAAAATCAACCCACTGAGTCCGACTGCAACCGTCTGATGCCCACCGCAACCCCCCCGGTCGATACTGATGGTTCTCATGCGTACAAGGGCGGAGCCAATGCACCGACTGAGTCCCACTGAGTCCCACCGAAATCATCCTCACCCCACCCGGTCGATATAGGTGTTTCTCACGTGATTTGGGTGCATTTTTTTGGCCGACTGCGACCTGCCGAGTCCCGCCGCATCTCGACTCTCGTCGCCTGCGCTCTGCTCCACCTACTGCTGCCGCTGACTATCGATTGCGTGTTTCGCAGAGGAAGTGGTTGGCGCTGGGGGCAACTGGACTCAGGGCTGTAGTAAACCCCCTAAAAATAAAGGTAAGATGATCTTAAACGATCGTATGAAGAAATGTTGGGATGATCTGTAAGATTATCTTGATGATATGGTGAAGGATATGAATCTCATCTGTAGCCGCATCATTCAGATGATGAACATTTTTAAGATGATGCTAATTTCATCAGGTTAGCTGAACTTCTACAGATCAGCTGGACAGTGAAAAGCGAGAGAGCATGCATTTCCAGAGAAGCTCGTCTTATCTTTAAGAGTAACCCCGGGGCGCCTCTTATTCTTCAGATGAAATACCAGTTATCGTTATCAGCTATCACAAAACAACAAACATCTGATTTCATTCATTGAAAAAAAAGGTAATGAGTTGGTCGATTAGAGAATGACCACCTACAGAATGAGAGCCGTTTTTTCTTATTCTCACAGGTATAATCATGTGTTATCATATCATGAATATGCGAGGACGACCGCTTCAGAGCGAATCACCGCTAATGAAATGAATACGGGCCTAAGTTCAGCGACGAGCTGCGACTGATAGCGATAATTATGAATCAATACGAAATTAAGATCATCTGAAACTGGTCTGGAAGAATATTAGATCATCTTATCGAAATAATATCAGATCATCTGATAGGGGTGGTTTACTACAGCTCTCAGTCGGACTCAGCAGGTTTTTCGACGAAGTCTGACGGGGGCCTTAGAGTCCTGTCGATCGGACGTCAAGCTCAGACCGTTTTGGGAATGAGAGTTGTGATATTCAGTGAGCAATCTTAATGTCTCAAGTTACTTACTCAGCAGACAAGTCACATACACAATGTGGTGAGTAACTTACTCGAGGGGAACTTTCACAGGGTCGCCTCGAGTAACTTGCTTACCACATTGTGTATGTGACTTTTATGCTATGAGTAAGTAACTTAAGACGATCAAGTTACTTACTGCTTACCACATGTAGTTTTCCCGAAATTTTCTGAGAGGTTCTTCTGTAATTTTCTGCGTTTCATATGCTTTTGACCTTTGTTTTTCTTGTTCTGTCACTCTGCCTACGGTTCGATGAAGATGCTTTAAATTCAATTTATCTCACTTTTATTCCAGTGTCAATCCGTAGTCTGATATCTCTTTATCAGCTCGTCATTCCGAACCCGGTTACCTCTAAACCAGTCTCATGGATATTGAAGCTAACTCTTTTAGACTTTGTGAACCTTGTGGTCGTCATGCATGTATTCTGTTGTAGTGTTCCGACTTAGTTTATAGTCTTGATTCCTTTTGCCGCAGCACGGTTTTCTTTCCGAATCTCAAACATTACATCATTATGAAGTGCATTCAAAGGCTTTTTGGGTACACGTTAAACCTTCATTGTACAAGTAATTCCGAGAAATAAATTTGCATTTGTTAATACTTATAGTGTTTATTATGTGTTGCTCCAGAATTCTTTAGCGGGCTCACTCAAGAGCCAGGTTGTAATGGAGCGATTTTGGATTTGCGGCAAATTCAAAACGCCGATCTAATACAACCTGGTCTTCGGTGAGACCGCTAAAAAAGAATTTTTGAGCAGTACGGGTGTTGGAGTAATCGCTTGCAAGGGCGTATTAGGGCAGGATGAAGGGTGAATATGAAAATTTGCGGCAGTAAGGGCGTAGTGTCAGGATGGACTAGCGGCCCTAGCAAGGCCGGTCACCGCCCGTGCAAGGCTAGCCTCTCGGACTGAAGTGGCTGGTTTTCCCTGAAGTGTACTGCTTTGAACGGACGGAGCACGGACGGAGGCTCCGCCCCAAACACGCCCTTTTTCGACTATCAAGGGTGGGCCCGAAACGTGAATCTGCCCTGCGACCTCCTTCCTGCTGCTCCATTTGCGAGAGGCGGTATTGTTTCCACAAATTCGCCTCTTATATTCAACTGAATTTATGGGACAGGAAGAGTAGTGGATTTTGTGAAAACGAGCTCACAACGGTTTTGTTTCTAATTTGAGACAATTGTAAGACAAAAAATTGCAAAAAAGGTGGATAAAGAAGTAGAGGTACTCAGTACTTTTTAATGAGGAAGATATCTTCTACGGGAATGAAATTTGCGATTGTTCAGAATGAAGGGAAAAAATATTGCGTGGCTGTCTCTTCAACATATACTGGGTGTTTTGGCTCATGCCCAGAAAATGGCAGTACTTCATGATTGAGTTATATCAATGCTTATTGAAAATGTCACACGGAGTATTACTATTGAAATCGAGTGTATCCTATCGCGAATGCCCACGACAATTGTAACTTACTTGATTTTCTCTCATTACTATGTAGTATTTGAGAATATAAAACTGGAAGTTTTAGCAATTTTCAAAACAATTTGAAAAAAGAAATGCCGTTAATGCAATC
Organism: Aplectana chamaeleonis; assembly: GCA_029168955.1. Lineage (NCBI taxonomy): Eukaryota > Metazoa > Nematoda > Chromadorea > Rhabditida > Cosmocercidae > Aplectana > Aplectana chamaeleonis. The sequence continues at coordinate 91,366 of JAPDOI010001348.1, forward strand.
GAAAGATCGCTGAACGATAACCTATTTTCCTTGATTGAATGCTTTCTTGAACAAGCACAATGAAGAGCCGAATTTATCACGCTTTTCTCTCGGAACTCTAAAGACTTACCGGATGAATTCAGAAGAAAAAAAAAACAAAAAATAGCAAGCAACACGGATGGAACTTAAAAAAGCGTGATTCATAGCATAAAAATTTAATACTTGAATCGAACTTAAGTTAAAAATTAAATTGGAGCTATTTTGAAACCTAGTAATCTGAAACTCAGTTCTTTAGAAAGTTCTGCAAAATTTTAGAACCGTAGCATATCGAGCACTAGCGCAAGGAATACGAAAGCCTAGTGGGGAAAGGAAATGGAAGCAGTATCCTGCGAAATTCCCAATGAAAAAATCTCAACAAAATGCTAAAAAGAGGGATATGCAAAGAAAATCAATCGAGAATGGAATAATTTCCTACTAGATGGAAGATTTTTTGGTAAATAAATGCTTACGGGAGGCTAAAAAGAAATATTATGTCGAGTAAAATAAAAGCAAGTGTTGAAAATGTTGGTTTCTGCAAGATCGTATCATGTTTCTACAGCATTTCATCATTCTTGCCCCGCCGGGGCAGCCGCTGCCCCAGCTTCAGAGTTGGGGGAGTATGGGGCACTGCCCTTGCCCTTGCCCCGGTGGCTTAGCATACCGTTCTCGCTGCCCTGCGTGCCCCACGCCTTCCCAAACCCCGACATTCGCGTTGATGCATCCGGCCCCTGTAGGGTGATCAATGCTTAAATCCGTTTTGATAGATCGATTTCGCGTTCTTTCCAAGCATTAGGCCTATGTAGTGTTGTACATCTTGCGTCGATCGGCTAACTCTGACGGGATTTGATTGTGAGACATTCCCTTCTGTATGTAACCTTTATATTCCATGCACTGTCCTTATCGGCGCGACATTTCAGCCCGCAGTTACGGGCAGCAGCTACAACATAATCGTACCGGGACCTCGTGGTCCCAAAACGATTACCCGTGATCCTAGCGCAATTTCGCACGCCGCGCCTGTTGTAGCAGCGGTAGTCCGTAGCTGCGGACCGGAATTTTACCCGATTAGGACAGTGAACTGTTTTTCAGACCAGAGAAAGTTCCATTCAGAGTTATGACCAGATTTTTAGTAACATTAAATCATGGAAATCACTCCACGCTCATAAGCGTGTCCTATAGCTGCATGTGGCTCGCTTTCTCATAGAAACAGACGACATGGGTGATAGGCGGCCGAAAATCAAAGATAATACATTGTGTTCACGCAATGGTTTCGCCCTCGAACCAGATGTGCGGCAGGCTACTTTCTATTGAATGACGGCATGCAAGGATCTTGACTCACCTCGATCTCCACGGTAGAATTCTCCGCTTGTTCGAGCAGTTCTTCGGCGACATTATCTGTTACGAAAGTTGCATCCAATTCAAAAGCACGCCTGCCAAACATATAATTAACTGCTTCTCGATAAGGCAGATATATACTAGATTGAGGATAGGGTCTCTTCACACTCAGAGGGAGGAGTAGTACCGTTTTGCAGTTCGACACGCCACCCTACTTAATTCAAGCAAAGCGGTCCCGAGCAGGGATTAGAACCGCAGAAGACGATAGAACTCTTTCTTCGGTGTGTAGAGACCCCTAATCCCTGGATTGTACCAATAGCTTCAACTTGATCTGCTTTTTTTTTAGATAAAGACTTTTCCAAATAAGCTAGCACTGACTATTGATATGTAATCTATATGGCTCATGTCATTCCGCAGCTCAGAAGGGACAACTATAGGGGTTCGCAGAGTTTATGTCGCGGCCTCGCAGCGACGAACAACGCTGGGTGGTGCAACATCGATTACTTTTGGTGAAGATGGCGACCGACGCGGTGTGAATGGCGACAAGGGGGCACCGCAGAGTGTTTTGACGCGGCGACAACCCTGCGTCACTGCCAGCGAGCAGCAACCGACGCAGCGACGATAATGTTCCGACACAATTTTGTCGCCGCGTCAAGGTTGACGCTCGGCGACCAGTCGCCGGTCGTTGTAACTCTGTAGACCCCTTATGCTAACGCCTCCGTCTTTGTATAAAGCTACGAAGATACACTAGGTAAGTATGGTCCGCTCCACTCAGTTCCTAGTCACAACGCTGCTTGGCGGAAAGTGTCAAGCAGTCAAAAAAGGCTCGAGGCGTCACCCTTAAAGAGGATCATTTAGAGCACTGGGAGGTACACCAAAATTCAAAGTAACGCCGTCGCGCGAGAGCCGTCGTATCTTCACTTCGCCTAATATCGAAACCTCTCTTCTGCACTTTGATCATCTTCATTTTATATTTGTTACCGTTTTTCTATAACTTTATAGTTTTTATAATTATCGTGTTATTTCATATGTTCACAAATATTTGTTTCACACAAGTGTTTGTCCTGCATAGCGGTTTGGAATCATACTCTTACCTTCTCATTTTAAATAGGCTCCTTACTAAATATGCTAACTCAATGACAGCTGATGGATTCTCCTACAGTGAATCGCAGCCAACCGAGAGGCAGATCTTCTATTAATGAACGCAGACCGTGGGCTACAGTTAAAGGCAGTGTTCACGATGAAGAGCGCGTTTTAGTTTCCACTATAAATTTTAGTAGTGGAGGGGCACACTGTAACGTTAACGCCGCAGGAACGCACATTTAACGAGCTAGGAAGAGCCCTGAAAGATAACAGGAAATGTTCACGTTACGGAAGTAATTATAAGTGGTAATCGTTTAATTGAATTGATATGTAGGTATGCTCCTTAATAGCGGTCAATCCCTCCACGCTCAAAGGTCAACGTAAGCAAAGGAGGCCCTATATCAGTACGAAAACGCTGCTCACGCCTTCCTTTTAAGCTTGCCTTGTTATATAGCGCACCAGACATTCCGTGAACTTTGGAGGTATCGAAAGTGAAGTATATCGTGAACTCTGCCTTCAAGTTTGCTCCCAAAGATTGCGTACTTACTGCGTCATATAGTTGTACCCCATGGTTTGTCGTTCATGAATCCCAGCTCTTAGACGGGGATCATACTTCACGCGACCGGCGACAAGGGCAGCGCATATTAGGCTTATCGATTTTGGTTCAATATTGATGGTAAACATTGTATCGCGTCGCTCGTCGCTGGAAATATGATTCCTGCCATATTGTTATGTATGTGGAGCCTCGATTTCAGGAATGGGTGAATATTCCCATGTCGAAGTGCGCAATAACGGTGAATTTCCTCCTTCCCCCCCCCAAAAAAAACTCTAGAACCCTTTCCTAACCTGTACGATGGATTAGTGTTGGCCAAGTTGTCCTCGGTAACGATCGCCGCAAGAGATTTAACCTCTACTGCAAATCCTAACGGGACGTAAGCACTATTCTTTAAAAAAATCGAAAATTTTTCAGATCTTGTGTAGGTTGCGGAAGTTTGCGTGCACTTAGCGTGTCAGACATAGCTGAAGATTTTATCCGGATCGACTGTTATCAAGATGAGATGTATAAAAATTGTGTTCCTGACTTGACTTCTCGATTTTAGAAGAAATGCGCCAAGACTGATGGGAATTCAGTACGAAATTTCAAAATCAAGTGTCCAAGCAATCCTTACGGAAGGTCATTCAAAGGTACGTGGATGGAGATCCTTGATCTGTTAGCAGTGAAGTGAATGAATTACCTGAGAGGAGTGCTGATAGGGACTAGCAACGTTGATCCATGTTTTATAGCTATGCCACGAAGTGAGGCGTAGTGGAATATTTGGTTACCGAAACCTAGAAACATGCATTAGCCTGATTTCTGGCAATATCCGGCCGGAGGTAAGGTGGGATTGCCCTAGCGCTTTACGTATTGACGCTAGGACTCAGTGGAATTGCACTGATGCCATCCATTTTAGGGTATAACCTGCTGTCGTAGCTTACTAGCATTGCCAACTTGTCCGTTGTTTCAAAGGGTATAGTGAAGGTAACTTCAGTCGGCATTCTTACCTCTGATCAGACTGAAGTTGCTCAACAAATAATTTTCTGCTGTTGTATTCAAAAACGAGGTGTCATTGATCACATGTGGCGTCGGAATAGACCATGGTGGCACAATCGATTCTAAAAACTTCACCTATCATCAGTGAGCCAAAACAAAATCCACTCGCGAATCATTATACGACAGCTCAGCAAATGTGGTGTTCAAAGACCCCGAAGAGCTCGGAGCCTGTTCGAATGCGACAGTCCGCCCACGCGGTTGTGGATCCCGCAGGCGTTGAAATGGCATTTTTCAGACGACCCTACGCATGCCTGCAGATAGCTGTCACTCAATATTTGTCAATACTCTTACCAAACCGGTACACAGGTCCGAGAAGTACCTATGGAACGGTCGCTCAGCACGAACACAGACGAAGTCTGTCGGACTGACTTGATGTAGGACCAGTCATAGGGGCGTAGACCACAAGATTAAACGTTTGTCTCAGTCGAGCAATGAGGTGAAATCTGAGTGCCGCCTTTAAAGGCACTGTTCGCGATGAAAATCGCTTTTCAGTTTTTTTGCCTATCTTGAAAACGGTTCCATTCTGATTCCAATGATGCTTCTGGAATCGTACAAGACCTTCTGGGAATGGAGTTATGGTACCTCAAAAATTTAGCCAGGGAAAATGGTGGACGAGTTGTCCGAGGCTTGTAACTTCCGTCTTTTGCAGCCAATGTGAGCGAGCTGACCTGAGTAAAGAGAGAAGTTGAGGATGAAGGGAAGAACGGGGCTTTTGATCGGAAACCATCGCTCAACTCACAATTTCGAGTGTTCCTTTGTTCACGAAGCCGTTTTGCGGCTCCTGGGTAGCTTTTCGTCCCGTTTCTTCGACGCTGTTCCGCTTCTGAGAGCTACGAGAAGCGTTTGTCATGGACAATTCGAGGATGAAGTTTATCGCGAACAGTGCCTTTAAGCGAATGCTAGACTTGAAAACTCAAACTGAATGTGGATAAAGATGAAACATTGCTTGTTGCGAGGAGTGATTGCAGCTGCTGATATCGATGAGCCACAGTCAATATTTTGTCTATGACCATAATAACCTTAGCTGCGATCGTCGCTTGTGTTGCTCGCTGAGAAGGCTGCCTTACCGTTAATCATGGCCATCAGGTGGACCTGAGAAAGTTCTTCAGAGTTTATAGTGATGACATAGGCGAAGCCCAGAATAAGGAGAACCTCACAGATGATCAGAGCGCATTGGAGTTCTGAAATCATACTGATCAATTCATGAACAGCGATTTGTAACTGTACAATCAATTCTATCACAGTTTCTCTTCATTTTCTACAACTCGTTTTAGTGCCTATAAATCCCTGATATTATTTCGGGTTCAAGGTGCACTTTGATCATCGTCGTTCCGTCTACGGGCCGCCAGGCATGAAGAAGTATGGAGTTACGGCCGAAGCGGACGGTTAAAAAGAAGAACAGGACAGCACAGAAGTGACAAACACGGCGACGAAAGCCAGTTAATGTGTCGCAGTCGCTACTAATGGTCTCGCTAGAAGGTCGACAAGCCCTCTAAATTCCCCGTCATCAACGCGATCGCAAAGATCATTTTGAGAGAGAAAAGGGAAGATGTCTGTGGAGAGCACGACTGCCACGTCTGCTCAGGATCGACTCTCGTGCTTTGCATGAGCTGGGCAGCTTATTTCCACGACAGTTTACCCAGAGCTACGCGAACACAAGCGCTTCAATAATGTCCGGAGGTGTGTAATGCATCAGAGACATTGCTGGAGAAAGTTTTACCCCGAAAAAAGAAAATTGAAAGAAATCTACAAAATATAGACGCGTGCTATGCTTGCTTTTCCCCTTAAATTTTCGTAACTAATGCTTTTCTGACACTTGGCTTCCGGCGTCATTCTGCAGCACTTTTGTCCGCTTTCTGATGGTAACTCCCTCCAGATGGTAGCCACGGAATCATGTGTGCATTGCTAAGTTTAGGCAGTGATAGGATATTTTCAACGCGCACATTGTAGAAATTTTATGTATACTCGGCACGGATAGCATTGACACTTCGCGTTCCTTGTTGTGCGTTGGCGCAAACTCGGTATAGATATGTCTGCACCGAGCTATTCGCATCGAGTTTGCGCCTAAACCTGATAAGGAACACAAAGTATCAGTGAGATCCGTGCCGACGGTAAATTGAAAAATTCAGAGCGAGATGGGTATTTGACCTTGGCAAGGTTCAATCAAATGAACCTAGTTTATTAAGAAAGCACTCAACAAAAGACATGAGGACACTGGAAAGAAGGGCAGTATCTGGCAGAGTCTGAGTATAATAAACCTCAATATTCGACGTGAACTAAAGACATCGCACGCTGTAAAAACTACTCATATTTTTTCTTTCATTCCCTTGGCTGGGTCCAGCTCAGACCATTGGCAGAGCTGGGTTGGTAAAAAATACACCATTCCGAAGTTGCGGGAGGTCTAATTCAAAGCATTCCACCAAATCTCACCGTCATCTCCCACTAATTGTTTGCCACGACCAGATACTGAAGAATTTGCTTTCAATCCCGCGCAACTGTTCAAAACTCGTAATGGTGGTAATCCAAACACCTTTGTCAGCAACCTTTGATTATTCTTTTTTACGTCATGGGTTTTGGGCGCTTCTCCTGCCAATTCGATTCATTTGAAGAATATACTCACTCAAAAACATGAAGAAATAGATTATGTCTCCTTGGGTAGTAGACCCTTCCTGTATATCCCGCGCCAAGTGCGAGATCACAATTCTTCCAGGTAACCAAGATATAAGCGACCACCACCGGCCCGACCCCCTTCGTTCACCACCACTGACCACGCCCCCTACCAGATTTTCGAACTCAATAACGGCTAGACGGTTCGATGATTTCCCGAAGAGAATCTGTTCTTCAATCCATTGCCAAACTCTCTCCTTACTCTGAGAATTTTCTCCGCGACTCCCCCGGGACTCCTCCGGCGCGGGGCAGTAACGGGGGAGACGCGAGGGCCCACGATAAAAACCATGTCTGATTTTTTGGTGAAAATCGGCAGCTGCGGGGCCTAGCGCAACCTTAACGTTGAAAGAAACTAAGAAAAATGAGCTCGGAACGGTCCCCTACGGCCCCAGAGTTGAACACCCGTCAGCTCGTCTCACCCCAGATTCACGCCCACCGACGTGAACAAATGATTGCTCGATGATGTTAGATGAGCGATGGTTTCCGATTAATAGCCCCGTTCTTCCCTTCATTCTCATCTTCTCTCTTTACTCAGGTCAGCTCGCATACAACGGCTGCAGAAGACGGAAGTTACAAGCCTCGGACAACTCGTCCACAATGCTTTCCTAGCTCAATTTTCGAGGGACACACTTTAAATATCCAACCTAATATCTGTACAATAGTAGTCCCCGAACTCTCTTCCTTCTCTAAGCTTGCTCTTTTCAGCTGTTTAGCACTATTTTCGGACAACTAACAAGGGAAGTATACAAAGCGTAGGTCGGATCTGGCAAAACGACTAGTGTCGTTAGTATCTCTTGTGGCTCAATAGTAAAACAGCGCAGTATCCCGCCGCGAGCCGCAGGTTCCAAGAAGTTACAAGCTTAAATAGCTCATTTTTGTGCTTTTTGTACCTTCCAAAAAGCGCGTTAATGTTCGGAAATTCCGGGAACGGACCTCATAAATGTGTTCAGCACCCAAAACTACCACCCTGAGCAAATTTTGGGTGAACGCACATTTTCCGTACTTTGTCCAGACTGACAGCGTTTTGGCCTTTTACGGTTTTTCGGTTGGGCGCTTATTTCTACTAATTGAGGGCTCTAAAAGCGTTTTAGAAAAATGTTCCAGATTTGACTTAAAATTCTCCCAGGGAGTTTTTTTGGGGCGCTGATCACGATTCTGTGATTTATTAGTCGATTTTCAAAAGTTTTCGGCTCGTTTCGTTTGAAGTTTCCCAACCGGGGAAAATTCCGAGGGAAAAAGGCCACTTTCGAGATTTCCGGTTTTCTACGATAGATATGTCTCAAAATCATTTGCTGAGGGTTATTTGGAGTGCTAAACACGAATCCGGAGTCCGTTTATCGATTTTTTGAAGATTACGGTAGATTACGGAGGGTTTACGGTAGTTTGGTCAAAATCTCAGATTTTCCTCAAAATTTGTAGACGGGGGTTAATCGGGGTGGAGAATACGAATTTAACGTCCGTTTGTCGATTTTCAAAATACTAAGGGGGGTTTTGACCCCCCACATGTTACCTAACGTAACCTACACTAAACCTCAAAATTTCGACAAATGGACGTCAGATTCGTGTTCACCACCCTAGATTACCCCTACATACAACTTTTGAGCTAAATCCGAGAAAATTTTTCGAAACTCCCGAAAAAGTGCCTGATGGGTAGGTACTATACTTGTTATCCGAAGGTAATTCCTTGGATAATGGATCGATTCGGATAATGCCATTTTAAATTTACCAGATATTGGTTCGATTCAGATAATGCGTTTTTTCAAATTTTCGGATATTGGATCGATTCAGATAATGCCATTTTTCCAATGATTCGGATACGGATATCCGTCGGATAATTTCGGATAAATTTCGGATATTATGGGAACAAACCTCAGGCAACACACACACACACACACATACACACACACACACACACACACACACACACACACACACACACACACA